>JAQGBZ010000499.1:0-39255 GCA_034687125.1 Neelides folsomi
ATTTAGAAAGTGAAGATAGTGATGTCGACACAGAAGATGAGGGAAATTAAAAGTTTGGGTCATTATGCGACAAATGTTTCTTTATCAAATATAAATCCTGGCTAGTTTTAGAACCTCTCTTAGAACCACCCTCCAAAGCATTTCATTTCAAATCGGTGCCACTTGACAATATTTTTACTTTAAATTTAATGAGACTTATTTACATTTAGCATCGAAAAATGAGAATTTGGAAGTTGTAAAACTTTTTATAGAAAAAGGAGCAAAGATTGATGCTTTAAGCAACTTGAATGAGACTCCTTTACATTTAGCGGCGAGTTATGGACGTTTGGAAATTGTAAAATTCCTAATAGAAAACGGAGCAAACATTGACGCTTTGACCAAATCGAATCAGACTCCTTTAAATTCAGCAACAAGTGGTAGAAATTTTAAAGTTGTCAATTACCTTCTTGACAGAAAATCAGCAAACGGAAAAATTATTTTATAATCTTCCCACATATAAAAAATCCCTGACTAAAACATTGAAAAATAAACAAATTTAAATTTCTCATTGAAGTTAGAATGAATACGCATTTCCAATAGCGGAATCATTTGCAAATTAGTAAGTGAATATAATAATAAGTAGTGCATACTTAAATTGGCAAGATAAAATTTTGATAGAATTTTGAGTTATTGTAACTCATGTTTTTAATAAATAATTATATATATCAGAAAGAAATTAACATTTAACTTTGGCAAAATTATTATTTGGTCTTATTTATTGCATAGATTATTAATTATTATTGTATTTGCAGTTATTATCATCGTTGATAGAATGAATTAAATTGATCAAACTAATTTTACGAGTTATTTACAAGACCCATCTGTACAACTGTTTTCAAAAAAATCTATTTTAAAAAGTTAGGGTGAGTTAGTTTTGGAAAACGATTTTAAATAATTTTATTAATTTTTTATAGAAATGAAAATTAAGGGGCATTTTTCAACATTTATGGGGCACTCTGAAACATTTATCTTATATGCAACTATATTCTACGCCACTAGCGCTATTAATAAAATAAATTCGGCTATCTTGGACGTCGGCTGGTCTGAAATTCGGCTATTCGGCCAGCTTAGACGTAGAATCTTCGGCTAACTTGGAGATTAGATAGGGCTTATAATGCTTAAGGAAAAACGTCGGCTATCTTGGACGTCGGCCTTCTGCTAACTTGGATTTGCCCACAATTGAACAATTTATCCTAGTTTTGGAAGCTTAAAAAACAACTGGAGCAGTGGGTCAAAGTCCAGAACGCGGGCCTGTTTCGGGCAAACCATTGCCCGAAAACGGGCAATGGTTGCCTCTTTTCGGGTAATGGTTGCCCGAAAAAAAGCAAAATTCCATATTTTGTCGGTCAATCTTCATATTTTAACGGGCAACGTTGCCCGTTTTGGGCAAATTTGTCTTTTTGAGGCAACATTGCCCAAAAACGAGCAATGGTTGCCTCTTTTCGGGCAATCATTGCCTCTTTTCGGGCAATCATTGCCTCTTTTCGGGCAATCATTGCCTCTTTTCGGGCAATCATTGCCCGAAAACGGGCAATGGTTGCCCGAAACAGGCCCGCGTCCTGGACTTTGACCAAGTTGCCCGTCAAAATATGAAAGTTGCCCTTTAAGATCTGAACTTTAATTTCATATTCTACACGTGATAAATAAAGTAGCTTATGAATTTTAATATATATATTTATTAATTAAAATAATACACACACATCAAGGTGACAATTTTTATTAAAACTAATTGTAAGTACATACCTAAGATACCTACATAGTATAAGTACATACCATACTCCGAATCGAATATTCGATTCGTACGTGATGGTCGAATACCGAATATATTCTTATTCGCGACATCACTAGTAGTAACATTTAATTTACAATAAAGATTTGGCGAGTGCAGTTTCTGAACCAATTTTAAAATAAACGGATTCTTGAACCAATCAATGAATTGCAAAACAATTATTTTCAAGCTTTGTAATTAAACAATATTTATTTAAAAGGTGGATAGCATCTCTAAAATTATTAAATAAAAATTCTGGAATTTTTATATGCAATAAAAATGCACATTTATTTAAAACTTCTACTGATTTTGGATGTTCTTTCAATACTTTTTCAACTGAAATCATTAAAGTTTCAAATACGGTGGTGTATAATTCCAAAAAAATTTTAAATTTTACTTTTGTTCAATTTTATTGCCAATTCATTTAATTTTTCAAATAGACCCACAAACATTTTATTTTGAGGCGGGATATTCCAATGTATTTTATTTGGCATTGATTTAAGTGTGTCTAATTTATTGGGAAATAGTAAAATAGAATTTGAACTGTGTGTTATGTCTTTGGCAGAATAAACTCTTTCTTCATTATTTTTTGGAATTTCAAATGCGGCTAACTATGTATTTGTAAATATAAATAAATTAACAATTGGATAAAAAATTATATTTGCATATTATATAAAATATTATTAGTAACATTTCATACTCTATATTGTATTGTATTTACTATATAACAATTTACTGTTTACATTTTCAGTTTCCTGAAGTTCTATTTTGAAAATTTCATTAGCGACCAAATTCCATTCAAGTTGTTTCAAATTTTTTATAACAAATGATAAAAAGGAAAAATTTTCATCAAAACCTGTATTATGAATTGCTCTTAAAGCATGGTCATAAGTTAATTTTGCAGATTTATCTAGGATCTCTTCATGAAATCTATGTTGACCGGTTTTCGCTACTTTTGGCCTGCATATTGCATACATATATTGAGAGTTTGGCTTGCATTATTGTTCGGGCTTTAATTAATATATACTATGACTTGCATTTATTCATGTGAATTGTTTATTTCTTCATACCAAAGTTGATGCGGTCTAATTCTCATTGAATATCTCTCTAACAAATAAATTTTATTATTGAACCAACAATTGTAACTAATTGTTTAATTTATTATTTATTGTAGAATTCTCCCTATAAATCTTCGTTAGGCGAAAAGACAAAAAGATTATACCTTATTCCATTGGAGTCGTGGTCGTGATTGCTGACTCGGTCTCCTTATTTATAAAATTGATGAATTTCATATCCAGATCGGATGCTACAGCGTAATCCCGAATGTATTGTACACAAAAGGTAAAAACTGAGCCGTAAAAGAACAAAGTTTCGAACGAAAATGCAGAAACAAAGTTTAAGTAGTACACCGTATACCGGTAATTATAAACAAATACGGCTATTGCACGTTGGAAGGGTAAGTCCTTAGATGAAATGAAAATTCTCATATATAAAAACTGATTGTTAACTTCCATAGCGACCCGTTTGATATGAAAATTATTGTTTATAAGTTTATTATAAAAACCCTCATTTGATAATTCCAAATTGTCTATTTTAAGGCGAGTATGGTGGGGGTGGCGTCTCCAATTTCTGTTAAGAATTGTTCGGGAGTAAATCACTCAACAGTAAATTGTTCAAGTGGGTTTCAATCTCTTCGTCTCTTACACTTGAAGTGCTGAACATACAGTAATCACAATCAGAGCAAGATGACAATGGCGAGACTGGATGGAGCTGATAAGAGGGAGATGTTGGAAATGGCGGAGATGGACAAGTGTTACAACTAGTGCTCCGTTCGAAACAAAACGAGACGTAACTTGGACTATGAAATATGCAGTTTTGTTTCGTTTCAAAAATTTTCAAAAAATAAATAGAATCTCAATTTTTATTTAAAATTTTAATTATGTATAAATAAATTTAATTTATTCAATGATATTCTAATACAAAATACAAATGTATTCTTAGCCGAATTAATGGTTTGAATTAAATTATAATAAAAAAGTTTAATTATTATTAGTAAAAAGTGTATTAATTTTGAAAAATTCAATAAAAACTGGTACTTGTACTAATAAACTAATAGTATAACAAATTGAAAATATAACAAAAATAAATTTCGAAACTTTTCGAAACGATAAATCAAGGTTTCGTTTCGTTTCTAAAAAGTTTCGAAACTTTTCGTTTCGAACGGAGCACTAGTATTGAGTATAAATTGGTTTTATTGTTATTCTAAGCGTGGTTATAATGCAAAAATTTGCACGTCCACTAATATTACAAGTTTTAATGTAAATAGTTTTCCTCTTCAACCGTTATATACAACTTTTATATTATATTTCATTTCAATACTTATAGCATCCCTCATTATTATATTTGAAATAATTTAATTGTAACTTTTTATGATTAATTTAATAACGAAAAATAAGTTACCAATATACTCTCGAGTAGCCGAGTCAGTGCATTTGGTCTTTGTAACTTTATTTAGATTAACATAATTAAAATATATAGCTTTAACACAATCATGGTGATTTCATCCAAACCTCCTATAATTTTTAATCCTAAAATTACAAAAATTTCGGTTACCTATGGTGACATGTTTAGCCTTTTTTACTCTATAAGTACTAATTAATAATTAATTTATAATTGTATAGAATATCCAATAGAAGTTTTTATTCAGAAGTTGTAGAGTTAAATTAAAAACAGTTCAGCTAATGACATGCTGCGAGGACATTAGTATAACTTGATATCTGTCTGTAGTATATCTATAATGAAATGCATTACATGGCTCCGGTTTGGCTCAATGCTGATTTCCTTGCTTTTCACATACCAAACCAATAGCATTACATACTTTGACATTTTTTTGACATCCTGTCATTTCGGTTGTGTGATATTTAGGTTCACCAAAATATTTGTGAATATTCTTTAGGCCTTATACTATGAAGATAAAATATGGTAGGTTTTTAATGGCAGGAAAGATAATAAAAATGTGGTGTAAACATTAAATGACTGGCCCTCATAGGTAGTTTAATTAAAATTAATATTAGTGAGTGTGATGAATATAGTAAATAAGAATATGATGGGCTTTGCAAATCTGTAAATAGCCTAATTCTCAATAAGATTTCTGATTGACTAAATATCTAAATGTGTTTATAGAATCAACTTAGATAAGAGTGGTTGTTGATAAATAAACTTTTATTCGTTATATGTACATTAAATAAATAAGGAACATCGTATTGTCTATTAACCGTTCCTAGATATTATTTCACATATCACACCACATCACAAAATTATTATTATTATATTTAATTAAAATTAGAGTTAGAGATTGAGCATCATCATTTTCAAACACTTGTAAATATTTTTGTGCCCACACTTCGTTAGATTAACTGGAGAAGAATAGGGGAAGTTCTAGCACCCAAAGATTTAGATCGTTTTGGGACATTTAATATTCTTGAATGTGACCCAACAGAATTTTTTTCTGAAATTCTCATAATATGGATCAATTGCAATGGAAGAAACGCAACTTTTCGAAAAACCGTCAGATTGTTCAGGGAAAAAAGATTAAATGCCATTGCAGGTGTTTGAAATTTAGTTTAATTTAATTAAAATTAATTTAATTGAAATTTAATTGTTTGATTAGGTTAAGATCTGAACCTCAATTTCATATTCTACACGTGATAAATAAAGTAGCTTATGAATTATACTTATGTAACACAAAAATTCTTCATTTATGTAATTATAATTATGTATTAATTTTAATTTTTTAATAAAAATTCATTTTGATGTTTGTTTATTATTTACCTAAATAAATATATTTTATATAGTAAAATTCTGGGAGTATGGTATGTACTTATACTATGTAGGTATCTTAGGTATGTACTTACAATTAGTTTTAATAAAAATTGTCACCTTGATGTGTGTGTATTATTTTAATTAATAAATATATATATGATAAAATTCATAAGCTACTTTATTTATCACGTGTAGAATATGAAATTAAAGTTCAGATCTTAAAGGGCAACTTTCCTAATCTTGCGGGCAACGTCCATATTTTGTCGGGCAACCTTCATATTTTAACGGGCAATGGTTGCCCGAAACAGGCCCGCGTCCTGGACTTTGACCAAAATACTATGTTAGTTTTGAATGATTTAAAATCTAAATAAATTTTGATACAAAATTAGCAAGTAAATACATCTAAAAACATTAACAGGTGGGTGAGATTGGTCGAGAATATTCGATTCCTTTGCATATGGACGGAGCTCGTTTATTTAATGCAGTTTACGCGTCCAATGTCCCAGCCACAAGAATCGTCCGAGATTTTTCTTCCGTAACAGTTTGTTTGAGTAAAAATCTTGGAGCTCCAGCTGGTTCTGTTCTGGTTGGAAATTCCAATTTTATTGCCCAGTAAGATCATTTATTGTCAATCGCAATTAAATACAATATTTGGATTTGATTTTAGATAATTTAGAATCAATAAACCGTTACCGCTTAATTTAATATTTGTTGGATATTTCTCTGGATTTAGGGCTCGAAGACTAAGAAAAGCTCTTGGAGGCGGAATGAGACAAGTTGGGATTTTGGCTGCTGCTGGAATATTCGCTATTGAAAGAATGGAAGGGATAATCAAAGCGGATCATGCGAATACAAAAATGATTGCTCAATCTGTTTATGAACTTCAATCCCCCGTCCTTTCAGTTCAACTCGACAAGGTTGAGACGAACATTTTGATGTTGAACACAAATGGAGTTTCAGCCCAGGAATTCTGCGAACGTCTGACCACAATTGGCGAAGGGGAAAAGGAAACTCTAGGGAGTTCTATCGGAGTTTTGGCTTTTCCGCGTACGGAAACTCAACTGAGGATGGTTCTCCATTGTGACATTTCAAAAGATATGGCAGGAAAAGCAGCTCAAAAAATTGGATATGTTGCTCAAGGTCTTAACATATTGATTTTATTCTATATATTTTTGAAAATCAGATTAATATTTATTCATTAATTACAATTATTTTATATTATTTTACATGTATATAAAAATGTTTAATAATTCATTAACTTAATTTTGTTTAGAATTCGCATCAAGAATTGGAAAATAATGGAAAAGATCGAGAAATAAAATGCCAATATTTATTTTGGTTTTAATTCACGTCATTTCGCATAAATTCATTAACCAATTAACGCGGTCGTGATTATTTTTACCACGATTGATCCATGTGGCCAATTTAGCTAAACGTACAACCTAACTGAAGATCTTTAAACCCTCATTTAGCTCACTGAGAATTGGAATTAATTGAGAATTTATAAATATTTTTACCATTATTAAAATTAAAGTTAAAGTTTGTCAACACAGCAGCATTGGACTTGAAAATGGTAATGAACTGGAAGCTCCAATTATCACCTTAACTAACGACTGAATACATTCCCAATTAGAAGATTTTTGTATTGTCCAGGACCTTGTAATAACTCACCTGCTAATTAAAAGTTGGTCGAAAGGGATGGAAAAAATCATCAAGTCTCTTTGAACCGTGAGACGCCATAATGATCTTTAATCACTCTCTTAGCGCCCACATCACTCACAATGAAGAGTTAATGAATGCAAAACCGCAAAACCTGACTTTTGAAATCAACTTTGTTTTCCTTCACCAACTTGCAATTTTGCAATATAACTAACATTAAGCTAATACAAATAATGTTTATATCCTTCATTACATATTCCCACTACCGACCATTAAATGTAAAAGTCATAAACTTTTGTAGTAATACCATTTACTTTCTTATTTTAAACACACTTGTATATTGAGTTTGAACACAGAACATTAAGGAAATGGAATCATAGGTACTTATATCAATTAGCTCAAATATCTCATAAATACAGAGGTGATGTTCCTAGATAATGTGTTTTTAACAAAGTTAAATCAATTGTATATAATTTTATTTTACACGTCATTTGTTTTCGAATAATTCTACATACAACATATCGCTATTTTCGTTTATTATGCCTCTTTTTAACTACGCAAACTTCAACAATGTTTTTAAATATAAATATAAGTGCCCAATAGGTAAGCCAGAATAAACTTAAGCATTTAGCTTTTAATAAGCATGAACATGACTCTATGTAGATATACATACATGAGTATTTTAGAATCGTATCGATAGATAGATAGTTAATTATACAATAGTTTTTAAGCATCTTGTGTGTTATTTGTTATTTTTGATCTTCCTTCACGTTCAATGAGAATCAGTTCATCCATATTGATCATAATGAATATGAAAGGAACCATTTATTAAACTCATGTTGAGGATGATGCTCATTGAGCCATTAATGAGCCTAATTTAATTTGGCACATGAAGGAGTCGTGGAAGAACGGACCAACTCCACTTTCTTCGCCCTCACAATTTGGACAGGAGAATGAGTTCGAGTAAGAAAGTCCTTTTTGCAAAGTCAGAAAACTTTGAAAGAATATTCCTCAAAGGCTCCCACAATGCGAAAACTGAAACTCCTCCAGTTAAACCCACTTTCATTGGAAGACTCCGTTCTGGATCTCTTCCCGGGTATTAAAAATATTTTTATCACTTTCTCCGATTACTCTACAAATGAAACATTTTAACTACAACTATAATTGTACAGTATAACTAATTGATTAATTATAATCAAATACAATACAAGTATTTGTTATAATCTTATAATTATAAATATAATTTCCAATTTAATTGTTAATTTATATAAAATTATTGATTAAATTGCCATTTTATTTAAGATGGCTGGCTGGGCCGCTGTTGCCTTCACATGGGCATCAAGGGAACGTCAATGTTCACGTCGCACGCGAAGAAATACATGAAGCTCCAGTGAATAATCAAATATTTCATTTAAGAAGAATATCCGAAAGCTCCGAAGATGAAACCAACATCAGCGGGGGAATGAGTCTAAATGTCATTCCATCAAAAGAGAATAAACGCGATGTAGTTGAGGTCAATTTGGAAGATGTAACCCACAAGAACACTTTAATCAACTCGGCCCATGCTGATCTTGATCCTTCGGAGAAAAACCTTGCAAGGGAGAAAAGCAACAATTTAAACATGCAAGAACCGAAATTCAAAAGGAGGTTCGAATTAAACAATTTTTTAATAAACAAAATCTTTCTTAATTCAAATTCATAATCATTTTTTTTAATTAAAATGCTTAATTTACCTATATACCTTCATATCTTTTGAATGTTTAGAGAAATCGTGGGACTTATATTATCGGCTTTGTACGGGAAGCTAATTGTGGTCATGGGCATTGGATTTCCTTTGTCTGAAGTTATGTCTCCTTACATCCCAGCTAAATTTTATGATGTGAGTATAATTCAATTAAAATTAAAACATTTTATTTTACAAGAGCAGTGGAACGACACGCTATTTGAAAAGTTACCTACAAAATAATTTAAACATAATATTTAAAATAAAGCATTAATAAATAATGTTAAATGAATTTACAGGGTTTTTATTTATTCCTTTATTTTGGGAGCATTATCTTCATGATTTGCAACTACGAGGAAACTCTTCGCAAACGTGTGAGGAGATCAATGAGAAAAATTCATGTAACAAAAAGAAGGAAATCCATTTTGAGCATCAAACAACAACCAACCAAATTTGGAAGTTTTTATCTTCGCATAGGAGCTCTTGGTAAGTAAAGCAGTTTACGAATTTAAAATGCTAATTGTAAACGTGTTAATTTCATCCATCAACTTTCCTCCTATCCTCTTCACTCCACGTAGTTCAAAACATTAATTGACGACATTTAGCCAGTTTTAACCAAATCACGTCCAGTTTTCATATAGAATTAAATGAACCCAAAATATCAATAATTTACATTTTACATTAAAATAATTTTATGTTTTATTTTGTTTTTCATAATAATTACATTTTAGAATTTTTAATTTTCACATGTTTTTTTGCTTAAATTTTGTTTTAATTGTATTGTTTTAGCATTTGGAATCGGGAGCATGATTTATAGCGGACTAGAACTTGCCCATTTCATCGAAATGAAACAAAATGTCAAATGTCAAATTAACGTTTTAATGGTCTTGACTCCAACTTTCCGGGTTATCTTTACTTTCATGCAAATGTACTTCATTTTCCTAAATGCTAAGCCGTCAGTATCGAAAGTCCATCTCGTTTCACTCTTCGGATTCATGCACATGATTGGAACGAATCTCTGCGTTTGGTTCAATGTCCTGATCCAAGAAACAATCCACGAGATTAATCATTTGAACCACAATGGATCAAACAACCATTCTTACACTGTTAAGGATCATCATCACATCACTAAAAGAGGAATCACATCATCTGCTTATTGTCGAGAAACAAATATCATGGGATCAATTGTGGAAAATGCTTCACCGTTCCTTTTCCCATGTACGATCGAATATTCGCTCATTTGTGCTGGTATTTTGTATATCATGTGGAAAGATGAAGCAGAGGAGAAAAGGGATCATTTGAAAACGCTGTCCAGAGCAGGATCAGAAACACTTGTAATTTAATAAAATTAATCGCAATCGATAAACTTATCATTAATAATTATGATTGTTTCAATAAATGAATGTTTAATAATTTAACATTCTTAATTGAAAACTTAACGTTGATACTTAATTTAAATGCGAATATAATAAATTTTAATTTATGATTTGAAAAGATTCGACGGAATCCTCAGAGTTATACAGTTGACTGTGGAGCTTCCAACAAGGGATTGTTTCTGGGAATTATTCTCCTTGTTTTAACAATCATCAATTTGATAATTTTCTTCGTTTTCATTACTCGACCCGAATATGAAACTTTTGCCATGTTGGAAATTAATCTAACTGAATTCATTCTTAAAGCTATTTCTACAATTGCTGTTCTTGCGACAATGTACAGAGTAAGTTTAAAGTGGTTAATTTAACTAATAATTAGTAAAAAATAATCTTCTATAGATTGATAATTAATATTTTTTAATTGTGCCTTAATTAATATTTTGTGATTTTACTTTAAAAGCTCCGGAATTTCAAATATTCAAGAGGAAGAGACCTCGAATTGGACAATGTTTTATTGGTCGTTGCCCAAACTGGGAGTTTCATCTACAATGTATTTGCAATGGTTGAGGCCTATTTTACTTATGAAGACAATTCCATTTTATTCCTTCTTATGCCGATCATTTCCCTCGTCCAAGTTCTCCTCCAAACGCTGTTCATTTTGGACGCGTCAATGAAAATGACGACGACAGAGAAAGAAGCCCAGAGGAAGCCCGGAAGAGAAATCATTACTTTTTTGTTAGTTACGAATTTTGCTCTTTGGTCAATTAACGTATTGGAGAATGCTCGGGCAAGCAGCCACAAAACCCAATTGGAGTTTTTCGGAGTTTGGGCTTGGACAATTGTGACGAGATTTTCCATGCCTTTAGCAATTTTCTACAGATTTCATTCCACCGTTTGTTTATGTGAGATTTGGAAAAAAGCTTATAAAGTGAAGTCGAGTCATCACCATCATAATGAGTTTTCCTCGCATTAAATTTTTATTTAAATTATTTACAGTTTGTCCTGAGTGAGAGAGTTTAAATTGTATTATTGTATATCTTTACAGTTCAGCTATAATTGTGTACATAACATCATTAATTTTATTTTGATTTATTATATAAAAAGATAATTTTTATTATATTTGATTAATAACATTTATATTCAAAAAAATTCATTTACTTGTAGATAGATTAATGCATAGTTTGTTTAAGCATTTGGATATTTAAGTATTGTTATTTCAATTAAATTAAATATTTTAATTTTATCATTATCATTGTTTGGAATGAAACTTTTCCATTCGAATTAATTTTTTTCGCTGTTCATTTTACCATTTTTACATAAAATAAAGTCGTTAAATTGAATGCCGTTAAATATACAAACTACCTGTGTAATTATATTCCAATAAGTACGTAGTGTATTCTCTCTCTAATTACAGGAAGTATAAACGAAAGTAATCGCAATAAATTCCTGTCAAGCGTTTGCGACGACTTAGGCAATTTATTTAGCATGTGGTTAAATTGTTTCATTCTTTTATTACCCTATACCTCAATCGTGTTTCAATTTTTTCAATTGGTTTTTAAAAGTCAATATGTATTATTATTTATTATGGACATGCACTATGTATTTCAATGGAAAATAATAACTTTTATGCATAATATGTAGACCATCCATATAATGGAAGTAGTATTTTAATTTTTTAATAAGTTATATTGTGCGACATTTACAGACATACAATCATTGTCATTTCACATTTAAAAATTCAAATATACTAGTATTTCAAATTCAAACTTTTATATAAAAATTACATAGTAATTAACATTTAGCGAAACAAAATTTTAATAAATATAATAATTTATTGTATTTATGTATATATAACACATCACAATTACGACAACACAGTCAATTTAAGTCAAGTATTTTATTGCACTGAAATGCATAAATATTGTATAATTAAGGCACAATCAAAAGTCCTAAATATTGAATGATCACAATGGTGATATTTCGTTTAAGGAGGTTTTATATACCTATATTTATGGCTTAACGACAACATTGAAATCTTAGAATTGATGTAATTGAATTGAACAATTCATGTAATTACATTGTCAAATATTTTAACATTTTTAAAATTTTCTATATGATATATAATTATCAACAATTAAACACAAGGTCATAAATAGTTATAAGTTAACTAGACTTTAATTAAAAACAAATGTCAACCTCGATTATTTCTTCCTCTGGCAATGTTTGGTTCACCTCTTTCTCTTGAAGCTCCAGCGGCTAGAGAGCAAACAATAATAAATGGAATCAAAGGGAGGAGGATCGTAAAGAGCGTAAAGGGAAGGAAAAAACTAATTCCTAATATAAACATAATGAAGATAAAAAGTGTGGCGAATATAATCACAGGAACTAAAAACGGTACAAGGAATATCAAACAAGGTAAAAATATTAAAAATATGATAAAAAGAATCAAAAATGTAAAAAAAAGACTGAAGAGGCCGAAGCCAAGGCCGAACATTGAAATGGGAATGAGCATGTTGGCAGGATTAAGAAATTCGTTGAGATCGTAGTCGTGGTTTGAGCTTGAAAACACTTTCATTCCTGCACTCATCTTCGACGTGTCGATGATGAGAGTGGATGGGTCGATGTCGACGTCTTCGGACAATTTACGTCCTTCATCAACATCTTCAAAATCCGCGTCAGTTGATGGAGAGTCATTTGTTAAGTCTTTAAGAGCAACAGGTGAGAGGAAGATAAGAAAAATTATCATCGGGCAGATGGGCAGTGTCCCCGACATAATTGATCATATTCTGAAATGATAAAAAATAATTAACAAAAATCAAAATAAATAATGTATAATATTAAAAGTTAATATTAAATGTTTAATTATCATATATTTCAATTTTCATCAACTATTTTATTTGTTCAAAATACCTATTTAAATCAAGCATTTAAATAATATAATTGGACTAATGCTTAGATGACTAACTAAATGTTGGATTAATAAAAGTTTTTCTAACTTTTCCTTTGTAGATTTTTACAATCGATGATTTCGCTTATTGAATTTAACCAATTATTAAAATATAAAACTTAATTGGACTTAATTTCTTAGTTAATTTCTAAAATGAAATAAAATCTCATTGAAAATTACTACTGAAATCGAAGTAGTTAAATAGGTAAAGTAGGTAGAAGGTAAAATAGGTAAAGTAATATTAATAAGTTAATGTAAGATAAATGATATATAAACTATTCCTTACAAAAAGAATCAGTTTATCCGTGGAATGTTCTCAAGTGAAGTGTTTTTGATAAGAAATTGATGGGAATTGAATTAAACTTTTAAATGTGATTGTGAAAGCGGAGCAACCACAGACAAATCACTTTTGAATTCAGTCTGAATCTCTGGACATTTCAATTTTTTCAATCTCTAAAATTCAATGGCACTTTTGTATCTAAATTGTATGTTCACTCCAACTCTCCTCCTTTAGCTCCTCCAACAAGGAACATTTATTTATCAAAAAGGACAAGGGAGAACATTGCTCTTACAACTCTTCAAACTCTCATTCAAAGCTGTTAAAACCCACGAGGGCAGAGAGCATCTCAAACACCCTCAGATTAAAATATCAAATACCGCGTAAATCCGCTTCGACCATTCTCTCCAAAATAGATATTTCCCCTATCAGAAAATGAAGTTTAAACTCTACTTTTGAGCAGAAACCCATTCGATTTTTGCTTGCTCATCATCGTCCCTCAATGACATTAAAAACTTTCCTGGGTTTTAATTAATTCATTAATTGACAAAGCTATACAATTATATTAATTGAACCTTAATATTTAACTCATTGGACTGAATCTTATACTAATACTCTACTTTATTCGAACAGTCAAAGTCCGTTGATCCAGGACATGTGGTGGAATCGTGGGATATATTTTATATAAATTATATTTATGCATAACTACGTCTGGATGTATTAAACGTGATTGGTAAGAAATGAAACGATTCTATAATATATCATTCTATGATATGTGGTATGTTATCCGATCTTATAATGCCTATCATGTCAATTCCTTTGCTCTTATTCATACAACTATCGGTGTTTAATCCTATTTTGCTAAAATGGGTGGACGGCGGAAAATCAGCCCGGAACTTGAAGGTATTGTGAAAGCTTTCATAAGTAAAAGTTATAGTGATATTGTGGAACGGGTTAAAGAGTTTGGCCACAAGATTTCCAAGGCTACAATATCCAGAATTAAAAGGCATATTGGAAAAAGAAGAGAGGCTAAAAGTCAAAATCTGAATACTCCACCTAATAAGTGTCCTCGGAGGAAAGTGAACAAAAGTGTTTTGAGAAGATTGCGACTTTTCACTTCCATGGAAAATCCGCCTAGTCAGAGACAAATGGCACATAAACTTCGCATATCTCAATTTACCGTAAACAAGATAATTAAAAATGACATAAACAAATGTGTAAGAAGCAGAATGGTACATACAACACGTCTTGAAACCACTCTGCGAAAAAAGAATCCCTAAGCTTTACGGATCAGACCCACAAAGTCGTCGTGCACCACGACCACGCCACATCTCACAAGGCAAAGAAAACCGTTGAATATGCTGAGGATTTGAAGCAAAGATTATTCCAATAAAGGAAACTCTGGTTAAGTCCCCCGATGCCACTCCCATGGACTTTTTTGCTTTTGGATACCTGAAGCAAAAGTTGCATGCGAGCAAAGCTCAAACAAAAAAAAGGAGCTTTTTTAAAATTAAAGAAGATATGGAGAACAGTTGACATCGACATGGTGAAAAAGGGCTGAAGCGTGGGGAAGAAGGCTTTTACTCATCCATCAAATCAAATAACATCATATCAAAAACACCAACCAAATTCACGATAAAAGAATAAAATAGAAGTGTTTCATTTCTTACCAATCACGTTTTGTATTTAAAAGTTCACCTTCATTAAGATTTTATGAATAACATTATGACATAAGCACATGATGTATGTACTTTTATTTCATGATACAAGAACTAAAGATCTCAGAGTAATTCAAAATTGAAATCTGAGATAGCTGGAACTTTGTTGACAGGATAGTCAATTCTGCAGCATAATACTTACATGTAGTATTATAATATTCCATACAGTAAGCACAATTATAAATTCTACGCATCAAATCATATGTAAATAAAATATGCTAAATGTTCAATATAATAAAGCAAGAAATCAACATCTTTTCAATTAAAGACATTTTCAAATGGAAACATTTTTAAGAGAAAATCAAGATATCAATTTATAAAACTTTTTGTCTGTTTTATACTACATTAACAATAAGTAAATAAGCGCGGCTTGGGTCGTTTCTTTGTTCTCCATTGTAATTGTATCCCATTCAATTTGATATTTAAAAAGGCTAAAAACATTTTACGAGTTTAATAGTATTGAATTCTGTTTTATTGTTGAATTACCTTCGGCCAAAATACCATATACCAGCTTAAAACATTAAACTGTTATGGATGAGGAAATGGTCCAAGAAAGTTTAAGCGGAATAAGAAGCTGTAATAAGATAAGCTAATGAATACTCTCAAGTTTCAAAATTCAATATAAAGATATGAGTTTCCATAATTCAATACTTCGAAAAGTCAACAAACAATTGTTATAAGTTTATAAGAAATATCAACACCAAAGCCAAAATTGTTGCTTTAATGCCACTACATTGCATAGCAATCTGCACTCCCAGAGCATTAAATCGTAAAGGTAAGCATTTGAAACCCCAATTAAAAGACTTAAATTAGAAAATAGAAAGGTGAAATATTTGGGATATGTTTTGTTATATGGTTTAATTTAATATGCATGTATGTGTATAATACATATTACATGCCTGGTGGAGCCCATAGCCCATTTTTAACTATGTTTTATTATATCTGTATCTATAAATATGAGATATTCTGAGATTGCATATCACATAGAAAATGAAATTATTCTAGGAGGGGTAAATAAATATTGAACATACGATAATTACATATATAGGGAATATATAGAAAGGTTTTGAAGACCCTTTTCACATTTCCTTCAAGTCATGATGGAATAAGGATAAGAAAAATGTGAGTCAGTTCTTATCTCATTTCCAGTCTTTACAAAATCAGCTAACAGACGACGACGAGGAGGCCAATGTTCGTAAATGAATAATTGGTGATAATAAAAGATACTTTGAAACAAATGACAAATGAGGAACGTCATCCTCAATCCAATAATAAATGCTAAAATGGCTAAAATCATATGCACGTCAAAGTGAATCTTATCTTGTCATCTTTATTTCTTTTCCTATTCCTTTTCTTTAGGATTTTGATAATGAGGAAGGACGTTTGTTTGTTCAAGTCCTCCCTTCTCGGTCGTTTTAGTATATGAAAATTAAACTTTCGAAAAACCTCGATTAGTCTCCTTCAGAACTCGAGATATTGTGTTCTTCAGAGCTCATAGTCTTCCCATTTTGTATCAATTAGTTTAATTCAAAGTTAGTCTGAATTCAAGTTAGTTGAATTAAGTTAAATTTCAACTCGATTATTCCAATCAAAGTAAGTAAACCAAAATCAATCACGATAGATATAACTTAATAGATTCGTATTTTCGAATTTTATCCATTTTTTGCCTTGCTCTAACTCAATAATATGAACATTTATGTAGGTATTATTTTAAACCGAACTAAAGAAAGAATTCCTTGTGTATTAAAAGTTATCTTATTCGCTCTAACTTACATGAAGCGATTAAATTGAATAAAACAAATATATATTATTAATATGATATATTGAATAAATATATTGAATAAATATACTCAATTCAATTGTTGATAGAGAGGAGTCCAAGAGGGGTAAAAAGCCGGATTGAGGATTTTCTTCTAAACATTGCACATTTCTCCTCCCCTTAGCGCTCCCTACATCCCTCGTAGCAAAAGGAGGGATTCCACATCAACGGAGGTCCTCACATTTTGACCTCTCCCTCGTCAACCAATTCCCTGAAGGTCAATTCAACTCTACTGCTCAACTCTCCATTGTTCAAGGTGCACCCCGATTTTTTATTCTCCTTCAATCAACGTTCATTCCCTAATGAAATACGCAATAGAAAACTTGGAATTTATTCCTCTTTATCCCGCCTTCACTAACCGTCTCTACTTTTCCCTCCAACAGGATCTCATCAACTCCCGGAGAACTTTTACCAAATAAATAAACTCAATTTACCCACATCAAACAAATATGGGAGAAATGTACCGGAACATGGGTATTAAACCCTTGAGTCCCTGGAGGCCAAATCTAACTCGGAAACTGTTGTTGGGCGAAAGCGAGTCAAAGGAAGGTGTCAAGAAGCGGCGCCAATCTGCGGGTCTCAACAATTCCTCGACCAAGAGTATGAATTCTTCCGGCCACTTTTCCGACGACTCCGAGAACGAGATGAAGGAAGAAGTTTCAGAGTCTGAAGAACCTGAGGATGATCCTTATATACATAAAATAGATGTGTTCCCGCCTTCGTTTTTCTCATTTCGGCGGAGGAAACTCGAGATGAGCATTTCACAAGAAAATAAATTCGAGTCACTTCCAGATGAAATGGTAAACTTTAATTTTAATTAACTATTATTATTTTCTAATGACAATCATAAGTAGATAATAAGACCCTTTGATGATTATTATGACTATTATGATTATTGTTAAGTTAATAATTTCTTAAATTGGAAGTATTTGGTTATTAAATTAAATTGAGATTTTTCTTATGATTGACGTTTTATATTCCAGATTCTCAAAGTTCTGAAGTGGCTCCATAAACCGAGTTTGGGGAGATTGGCCCGAGTGTCCAAACGCTTCAATCGCCTTGTCGTAGATGAAACTTTATGGAAAAATATTGACGTGATGTGTCGGATTTTACAAAAAGAGGCTTTACCTGTCATTATTGAGAGGAGCCCTGTGAATGCGAGATTCTCAAGAGCTACCATTTACACCGAACCGGGAATCGAATTCCCTTTTTCGCCCCAACTCACTCGGCTCGACTTGTCCATGGCAAACATTCAGTACGATGCCCTGGCGGCACTCTTCAACGTCACACCCAACTTGTCACATTTGTCTCTTGAACATGTTCCGTTGAGTCATGAAGTAATTGAAGCCATGAAGACTTTTGCTCCAAAAATCAAAGTTCTCAACCTTACAATGTGCTATGATGTGGAACCAATCATCCTTTCTAAGTTTCTCAAAAATACGAAATTGTAAAAATCCTATTTGTTTTTATTATTTTATAATTATTTCATCATATTAAAATTTACATTTATTTAGCTGGATAAGTACTCACAAAAATTGCAATTCAAATTGCATGATAATAATTACTATTTTGATTTTGATTTTCAGCTTGACTGAACTCAATATTGGTTGTCTCAAAGCGCATTTGTATTCTGATACAATCAATTGGACTAATGAAGAAATGGTGAAAGTGGCCGAGAGTCTCCCGGGGACAATTAGAAGTTTAAATGTTTGCGGCTTTCGGAAATTAATGAACAATACACGTAAATATACAAATTGAATTAATATATTTAATAATATAAATATTATTAAATAGTACAAAAATCACGTATTATACGAAAAATTAACTACCTAATACATACTATAATTATTTTAATAATGAAATAGATAATATCTTTTATTTATTTTAAACAGACGTTGAATTGATCACAAAGAATTGTCCTCATCTCATCGACTTTGATTTGTCCGACAGTCAAGAAATCACAATGGTGGCCGTCGAAGCGATCACAACATTGGAATATCTTCAACATCTCTCACTCAGCAGATGTTATGCAATTGAAGCAAGTGCCTATTCGCTTCTCCGCTACATGAAGTCTCTCCGCCACGTAGAATTGTTTTCTCTGTTCAAGGATTCTTCCCTTAAGTCACTCCGATCTTCAATGCCGAACCTTTCCATTAACGCATTCCCCTACTCGGTCATAGGTCGTCCGACGGTAATGTTGAAAAGAAGTTCCATTTGGGGTGCGAGAGTCAGAGACTAAGAAATCCTATTTTTTTCATTCAGTGCCCGAAATGGGCAAAGTCGTAAATTAAATATTTTATTTACATGATTTTCATTTAAACTTTTACTTTAAGATAGATGCTTATTTATATAATATATTTATTTTAAGAGATAACTTATGGTTGTTGAACTAGTGGGGAGCCAAACCTGGAAAGTTTGTATCGTAATCGTACATAAAAGACTTAAAAGTTAAAAGACTTTTTTATTTATGTAATTTAATTTCAATTTATAGTCTTTTCCATGTTGAGATTTAGTAATTAAAAATTACATTAACTGTTGTGTTTATTTAATTTTTTTCCAAATCTCGAACTTTACACATTCTATTGTCTGTATTTTTTCCCAATATTTTGAGTCAAAAATTGAATAAATGTAATTAAAATCCATTCAACGTTTTTATTTCATGACACTTTCATAATTTCGACGCTACATGTGTACAAAAGATTAGTGATTTGTAATGTATCAAAAATATTGTTTTATAAATTTATAATAAATTCGTTCAAAACTGACTTGAATGAAAAAACACGTAAACACAAAAAGTAATAGAAGAAAAATACATAAAAAATATAAGAATTTGTATATAAAAATATATTTATTTATTGGCATATTAGAGTCAAAACTGGAGCATTTTAACATTTTAAAAATAATACTTTTCGTATTATTTTTTTCATTAATTTTTCATTATCTCTAATTATGTATTTATTTGAAAAAATTTATTCTTAATTGAGGAATATTGTATTTGGCCTTTGTATAAATTTTCGTTTTCTGATTTGTCATAGTCTGATATTTGAATTTGATATTCTTGTATTTGGAGCATTTGGGTTCCTTTTAGCTAAAGGAATTGACTTTGTTTAATATCCACCGGATCCCGAGTGCCATCCTCCATGACCTCCGGATGAACCTCCTGATGACCATCCGTGGGATGGTGGAGCCCATCCGTGGTGTTGTCTTGGTGGAGCCCATCCCCATCCGGGTCTTCGGTGTTGTTGCTTCAATTGCTTCAACAGAAGAAGTTTCAAGGCTGTGAGTCCAACGACTTTACTGGCAAAGAGGAATGGAACGATGGCATCTCTCCTTTTACGAACATGACCTGAAATTTTAAATAAAATATTTTCATTTAAACTCAAATAATTATCCAAATAATAACATTCATAATTTGTAATTATACAAAATAACTAACTTTAAGATAACCAACCCTTAAGCATATAAAAGAGGATTTCGTCTTGAACTATTACTTACAAACTTATATTTTTTATATTAAGAATATATAAAACTTCAGATGGCTTTTAATAATAATTTAAAAAACTTAAAGTTGAATGTTTCAACTTTTTTAAAATAATAATTAATCTAAAACAACACTAAAACGTTTATTTTAAATTCTTACCTTGTTGTTCGGCCAGTGAATCAGCTACGAGTTGATCATCAACAACAAGTTCTGCAGAACAAAAGACAAAACTGAATTAAAATCACACTTTGCATTTTAAAAGTAAAAAAGGAATTTCTCCAAATCAACTGCCAGGATTTTCCAAATGATCACCTTCTTCTGCCGAGACGAAGAGAGCAAAAAGGGAAAGAGTGACGAGCACCGCCAACCCAAAGAACACTATCTTGCAATTCATCTTCCCCACAAAAACAATAAAAAATGAGGAAATTAATAAGCTCAGAGGTAATTGTCCCTACTTTACTCCGTAAGCAGAACTACTGGGTCTCGATCTTCATCCACTCCTTTTATATCCGAAAGCGTGTGTGGAAAAAGGGGCGGAAAATGGGCAAAATCCTCCTCGACCAACATCATGCCATAAAGAAGGGTTCGCGTAACAAGAACGGAATCCTCGTAATCCTCATAAGCATTGTGAATTGTGAGTTTGTGAATTGTGAGGTAAAGCTTCAAGTTCCCTCATTTCCCCCTGAGGGGCAAAGGAGCTTGAAACGTGAAGGTGGGGAAGGGGCGGGGAGATCATAAAATATATAAATTATAATAACGTAACATGAGGGAATTTAAGTCTTCAAGCTCTTCGCACTTTCTTTTATTTTTCCTTTGCCTTCATGCAATTCGACGTTCCCCCCGCAGCTTCCAACAATTTGTCCATTTACCTCCTATTTACACAAAGTCGCATTAGTTTCAAATGTAAGATCAACTTTTAATGGTAATGTAAAACTAAAGCTACAATAATACGTATGTGTAAGTTCTTCACAAGAGGTAATGTTTGATGTAAATGGGAAAAGATGGGTGAGTTTCTCTGTAGTTAATTTAAATGTTTGCAAATGAACTTTCGTCAAATACATTAAAATATAATAAATTAAAGGTTGGAAAACAAAGGGAATTAAATTGTGGGATTTGGGGACTTATCTTCATTTACACTCATTTGAGAATGTTCATAAAACTCCTGGTTTTCTCAAGTTCTGATGATGCATGAGGGAGAATGGAAGGAAATGCAGCTTAAGAATAATACTTTATGTTTTTGCAATTAGGTGATAATTAACGGAAGCTCGTTCCGACTCAAAAGTGAATAAATTCATGTGCATGAAACCGAAACTTAAAGCTTACAATTGTCTCTGGCTATTGCAATTTTGGCCACTGTTGATATGTTTTTGCACAAATTACAAAGCATCAAATGTTTATTGTAAATATTTTCAAGCTCCATTTTTAATTTGCGTCTAAACCTGTATTAATGTTTGATAATTATTGTAAGTTATGATTTAATGTAATTATGGAGTAATTAGGAAGTCTGAAGATTTTTTATACATTCATTCCATTCCATTCCTTTGTATTATAATTTTTTCAAAGGAGGAAATACACATTAAATACCTGTACTTATGAATTAAAGAAGTAATTTTATATTTATTTGGTGTTTCTCTTAATTGCTAATTTTGTTAATCATCTAATTCCAAATCCAATGCATTCCGTCTATTCTTACCCCTAGCTTTCTTAGCATTAGCTGCAATAATTTTTCTGAGGATTAATTGTTAATTCTAATGATAAGTATGGAAAGTGAATCAAAGTTTTGGAAATGCGCTGTAGGTGAAACAAATCGGCTAATACAAGACATTACACTTGGATTCGGTAACGAGTCAAATTAGAATTGCATCAATATTCAAGGAACGTTGAGCATGCTCGCCCTATTATGCTTTATTGAGCGTATTCTTGAAATTAACATTTAAATTATATAACCAGACTTGTATTTATGTCGTAAGAACGCACAAAGAAAAACCAAACTTCTAGATCAGATCAGATATGATATTAATAATTTAATATACTCTTATGTAATGTTTACGTGTAGTTATTAGATCACAGTATTACACCTTTATAAATAAATAATAAATAGTCATGTTAAGGCTATAAGTGAATAAAATTGAACACAAAATCACGTCTTGTTTATATCATAACCTCCTGACCTGCCAGCCTCCTATAATGGCCTATAATAATGGCGTATAATGTAATGTTATTATCACTAAAGATGCGAAGACCCAATTTTCACAGAAAGTAATCAGAGTAATTGTGGACTTACGGTACAATTGTGCAATTAAAGAGGAAACGCACATGCAGACTCATTCGCTCAGGTTCAATTTGAATTTTGAAAAATTGGCAATCAAAAGAGAGCCATAATGAAAGTGAATTGTGAAGCTTGGAGGTATTTGACCATTTCCTTCATTCCTTTTTGCTTCCTCTCTCCCTAACAAGGAAAAGTCAACAAGTCAACATGGACTCATCCCATCACGCCCTGTCCATACAAATGAGGAAAAACGAGGCTCGTGAAATTGATCCAAAATTACGAATTTGCACATTTTTTGTTATTTTTTAATACAAGAGTAACAATAGAAGATTTTACACAATGCGAATTTCATTAACTGTGATGATACAAGACCATCAATTAATATAACTATTTATTTCATCCTATAATTAATTAAAAATGCCAAAAGTTTTAAATTTATATGAAAAAGTTTAACAATTAATGCAAATGTATGTAAATGCGTAAACAAAGGCAGGGAAGGGATTTCCTCAAGCAGTTGCAATCCATAAAGTATCAAATATAAGCGGCTTTTTAATTGAAAGATTATGCATAAATAAGTTCCATAAAAATAAAGAAACTCTGACTTCATTTTACTGATTATTGTAATACAGTAAGAATTTACACAGGAGTGGCTTAACGCTAACAAGAAACTTCTTCATTCCCACTTCATTTTCTAACTATAATAAATTATGTAAAATTATGTAAAATTTTAGATGCTATGGTCGAAGTATGTAGATGATAGGACGAGGGAATTAAAGTATTATAAACAATTTCCCATCATGCCTCATCGGTGATGGAAAGATCGACCAAAAAATGGTATTTTACTAATGGAGAAACCAAATGAAGAGTAAGTGAATGAAAATGACACTTCCGCATTTCCGCCTCTTAAAACTCTCCAAGGATTACAATGCTGGTAAATTTGATTATTAAGTATTTACAATGGAAGATACATTCAACACTTCCACCTATTCTTAATGTTAGTATTACATATTTAAAACATCTTTCACATATACATATATCCCCCTTTATTATTTATAAGTATGTATGTATGTAATACATACTAGATAGTATTACTTTATTCATGTCACTCATATGTGTCATGTATCGTTTGATACACATGCATGCTGCTCCAATATTCCACGCCTACAATTATTTGATAACTATAAGTACTGATTTATTAGGTTTTATATATTCTACTCGTTTATATTAAATTCATATGGTTCTTTTACTAATATGGAGCATAAGAGGCAAATGACACTTATGACAGATGTTAAAGGGAAGGAAGTGAAAAGAGGATTTGACGCTCACCTACTTCCGAAGATTAGAAAAAACCCTTAGGCCCATTAAAGCCCAAAAGATGTATGTAAATGTTGTTAGAATTATATGTAAAATATCATAACTCAGAATCGTTCAAGTGTCCGACATCCTCCCCATTAAGAATGTGTATGGGGGAAAGGGAAGCTGAAGTTTAAGTTACATTATGATTTAAGAATGAATCTGAGTATTAGGGAGATAAACGTAAAGTATAAACCCTTCTGCTTTTCCCTTTCAAAGAGCAAAAAAGAGGATTGGAGTGACAGAAAGTGAAACTCTGCCTTTGGGTCCATCTTTGCCATTATTCTCGAAGAATAATTCACATTCCACTTCTTCCCACTGTACTTGAGTAGATCCGGGCTCTTTTCCCTCATTATCATCATTACTCATTACTCCTTTAACTTATATAAGGAGTTAAGACACGGGGCTTACAGATACTTATTAAAACTCTTATGGTTTACACATGTAACCAACTATAAAATAAGTAAAATATGAATAATGCAGAGCATAAACTTTTATAAAGTATACAAAGCTTGTACTTATATATTCTTCTTACGTTTATATACTTTACGCTTGTATTCCATTTTTATGCTACAACTGTTAGATCGCTTTACTTAAAACACTTTACTTTTAATCATTCATTCATATTCTTTTATTCTTACATTAAAGTACTTTATTAACATTACATTTACTTATATTAGCTATTAAATGACAATTTAACACGATGGGTGCATTTAAGAAAACCGTATTAATTTACTCTTGTAGATATGATCTACATGCTTTACTATTAGAGCTGCATGAGGGGTTAATGCAGATTTTTCACACTGGTTAAATTATGATTCTGAAGTTTAAGGCGCCTTAAGGTTTTTTTTATAACAATTCGTTTCACTCAGGCGTTTCTTTTTAAGTTAGCAAAGTAAAAGCTCACCCGCGCATTTAACCCTACTTCGTCATATCAAGTTTCGCTTTCAATAATTTCCGTTTAAGGCAAATCAGAAATTCCTTGAATTTTAGAAAATCACTTAACAATTCACTTTAGATATTCAATTTCCATTTAATCGTGAATATATTAGCGACATTAGCATTTAACATTAAATGTATTTATCATAATTTCGCCAACTTTAATTCAATTTAATTGATTTTAATCTGCTCTATACACAATAAGATTGTATAAAATTCTCTCCATGTTTGAATTAAAGGTAGGTCAGAATTCACGTTGTGAATATATTACAACTTACAACTAAATACAAGATATACAGTCGGGAACAATAATAAACCCAGACCAAGCTCTCATTTAGCATCCGTGTTAATAACTTTGTAACCAGTTAATTAAATTAACTGAAATTTTACCTGGAAGGTACTTCATATAAAGGCTTTGTAACGTAAAAATTTCAAGAAAAAATGATAACTTGCATAAAAGTTAAAATTTTAATTGTGCGCAAAGTTAAAATTTTAATTGTCGAATCAATGCCCAGGAGGATTGCTGCTTTAATTAAAGCAAAAGGGTCCCATACAAAATATTAATTTTTTAAATTTTAATGTTATAAACTTGATTAAACTTAAGGGTGGGAAGACTTTTGTCCAGTGAAAATTCTGACTTTGCGCACAATTTAATTTTTATCTTTTATGTAAGTTATCATTTTTTCTTGAAATTTTTACGTTACAAAGCCTTTATAAGAAGTAACTTCCAAATAAAATTTCAGCTAATTTAATCAAATGGTTACAAAGTTATTAACACGGATGTTAAATGAGAGCTTGGTCTGGGTTTATTATTGTTCCCGACTGTAAATGTGAATATTACACGTGATTTTGATATGGCCTAATGAGACAAAGATGATGATTAAAATGATTTAAAAGGGCAGCGGCATTGTCCCGCCTCCTTTCATTCATCCAAACGTGTGGGTCTGTGATTTTTTTGGCTTGTGAGCGGATGTTGGACGTGTGTATGAGTGTGGCGAGGAAACCAGAACTTTACGGGCAAATTCCCATTAAGAAAAAACTCAAAATTCGCCAATGTTAATTCCCTATTACATTTCTTCAGATTCACCCATCAGACATTTCTCACACACGGACACACACAATCACACATATTTTGATCCCGCCCCAAAGTTGTACATAATTGGGCAAAAGCTTGGCCCAGTTACCTTCTGAAGGAGAATCAATCAATTGGGGGAATTTTCTCTCCTCCATAATCATTAGATTAATTTGACCAATTGTTTCCTCGTCCATGTCACGAGTCATTCAAATCTTCATTATCCGACAACTTTGAGGATCTTGAGACAGCCAATAGATCTTCAATTCACTCAATATGACACACCAATGAGCTTAATACTTTAATCCAATTATACATTAGATATAATTCGAATTACAATGGTTAGGATTCTAATGTATAAAATTGTATTAAAGTACATAGTAGAGTATATTGAGTCAAGCCCTTATTTATTTATTATTATCTGTATATATTTTATATTATAGGAAACAATGAAACAAACAAGGAACACCGCAAGATTCTCATATAAATTGATATAATAAAATCCTGTTATCTTTTTTCTACATCTTTTTTGCTCAATCTTTTTTCTCGTTCAATCCGTAATCCCTTTTCTGCTTCAACGCTCTTTCAAGTCCCTTTTTTATTTCCTCGTTCAATCCTCTATACAATTGAGACTTTTTCCATCTTAATGTTATTTGTTATTATTTTTTCTAATGAAATGGAAGGGGGATATGTTTATCGAGACTATTAAATATACCACGCGGAGATTTATGTATTTAACTGGTCCATTTAACTTTATTGATCTTGTTACATTATAAACATTATGGGTAATATTTGGTAGGGATTTGTTTGGAAATTGTGATAAAATCAATTTTACATTCAACAAGTCCGAAACATGCCCAGAGGAATGTTCTACTTGGTCATGTTGGGAGAAATAATTGGGAAAAAATGTATTAGATAACGTAAAACAAGATTCTTTGCCTTTTTAATGGTTTGGGAGTTGTTTGGGAGTTACGAAGTCATTTATATTGTATTGGAAATCACTTTGTCCTTTGACCTTTTACAACCCTATCATTTTTCATCTTAGCTTGGAGGAATTTATACACAATATACAGAAGTATGATACAATGGTATATGATACACTATATGATATACAAAAGCAAAATAAAGCAATACATGAGGAATAAGCAAAGTTGAAGCAGGGCCATAAATGAAACAACTGAATAATTGTCTTATTACAATTAAGGATTTGAGTGTGTCAGTTTACGCATTTTGATGTTTTGAAGAAAGAGTTCCTCATTTTTGGGTGATATTGGATGGATGTCGTGACAAGACTTTCTACTTCACAACCATCGTCATTCCAATTCCAATGGACTTGTGAGGTTCTTCAATGATAATTAAAACGCGTTCTCTTTTAATTCTTCTTTCATAATAAGAGAACATGAGACTCATTTATGAGAGAGGAAAGAACCAAATGCCGTTGCACTTTAAGTCTACGTAACATCCAATAAATAAAATTAAAGGAGAAAATTTATGATTATTATAACCATTTTATTTTTCCTATTAGCCATTAATATTATGTGTATGGCAATAATTTTGCTATTATAACTGCGAACAAGTGTAGAGCTGATTTAATTTTATTTGGTAAATATTACTACTTGTAGTTAGTTAATGGAAAACTTACGCACACGAAATGCATAGCCTTCTTACACTTTAAACTCTTAAGTTTCGATTATGCCTCTAACCAAATTGTAGAAATTCTTTCCCTTTCAAAAATGAAATATTCTATGCGTGTTATATAGGAATTTTATAAGAAAATACATACAGAGCACTAATAATGAGTAGCATATGCGTGTAGACAAAATATTGAAGGGAATATTGAATATTTATGAATGTGATATGAATTTGATGATAATGTGTGAATTATATTATATGAGGTTATGAGCTAAGACATTAAAGTGATTTAAGATCAAAAGACTGCGAAAAGAACAATGTATGGGTTTTCGGTCAATTACGAAAAATAATGGGTTGATTGTACGCAATTATATCTTCATTTGGTAAAAAACGAAATGAAGTCATTTATTACTACGCATCATTTGCATACTCGCATTGATGATCCCTCACAGTCGCGTTTCATGAATGCAGAAGTCACTTCTTTTTCGCAACTTTCATTTTTACTACGAGACGTTCGGTTCATGCAAATATCCAAATCCAAATTCATTTTTCATAAAAAAATGAACCAACAACCCACACAGGCAGAAAACATTCCTTCATGTGACTGTGAGTAGTATCGTGATATGAGACAGAATGTCACTTGACTTTTACAACAAGAGGTTTATAAAATGCATAATTGCCAATGTCCGCAATCAATACAATAAAAGAATAAGGAGCGTGGAAGGACTCGTCGTCAGAATTGAGAAAATTGAGAAAGTCGTCAGGGGGTGAATCTATGGGTGATCTAATGAATAAATTCAACGTGATTTATTCACGCCAAACTTCTCATTTAAACTGTACAGATTTGATTATTGGAGGTGTTCCTGTCAGTGTCAATCAAAGGGGAGTAAATAGGCAGCCAAGTTTGTACAGACATCGTGTTTTCTTATCTGACCCTTCTTTTTATTAATTGTCACTCATCCTTATTGAGTGGGAAAGAATGAAGAGGTGAAATGATGGAAGATCCCTTTCATTTGCCAATTTATACTAATAAAAGGAGATTGACTATATTAATATAACTACCTACATATATGTGTACTTAATATAAATTATCATAAAAAATACCATTTATATATTTATTTTATTATCAAAACACTCATCATTTCTCACGCGCACACGAACCACTTCCCAACGCATACATACATGGTATGGTATATATTCACGATTGTATTTAATTCATTCAATATTAGTTATTAAATCTCTATTCTTTTCCGCTTGATGGGATTTATAAATTCATATGAATTTATGAATTTTTATATGACCAGACAATGAGTTAAATTAAATAAGAAAAAACAAGGGGTTTTTTAATTCATTGTTTCTTTTCTCGCTTTTTTTCTCGCCGACGGGACTGTACGGCACGCAAAGCTATAAAGCACAATTACGACCATCAGTTTTACATATAATAACAATGACCATATATCTATTAAGCTCCTACTTGGTTATATTCAACATTACTCCACAATTCCACATATTGACTCCTTGCATTCACTATATAAAAAATTGTCGGCGAATCTGTCAAAGTGGAATTCTGAATTTTTATTCTTCTTATGAAGCTTCTTATGTATTCTGTCAGAATTTTTTTTCATTTTCTAAATGAATAGGAAATGGCGAATTATTTTGTATGCAAATGTACTTATAAGTCTTAAAGCTTATATACTCCCATTTAAACCTATAAATTATGTCTTAAGCTTATTACTCTCCATTAAAGCTTAAAAGCATTCCAAATGTCTTATATGTGTAAAAATGCTTGATTAAAGAGAGTTATAGCATTATCATATCATCTCGTATTATAGAAAACATAAACAGACCCACTTGTGGGAATTTATTGCCTTTTACAGTAGAAAGGGAAATGGGAGGGAATTGGGATGATTGGATATTAAATGGAATTAAATAAAGATGACACCTTTCCGTATGATTCATAAGCTTCAACTTTTTTTCACAACTATATAAATGTTTTACAACAACATTATATCACGTAGATTGTAAATTCATTTTTTTTCATTCATGGGAGTTATTCAATTTCTATTAGCAATTTTCCCAATTTTCTCTAATGCTTTTCCCATAAGAGAATTGAACTTTGAACTGGGGAGTGAATTGTTAAAAGCTCCTTAAGGATCCATTAAAGTACAAGTATATATTTCACTTTTTATTGCTAATTGCAGATCCATTGAATGAAATACATTTTTCCAAAGGTTTGGCAAAGGTCTCAAATGAGATTTCCGAATCTCCCTCCAAGCGATAAAGAAACTTCTCCTCTTCCACTTTGAATATTAAAATACAAACAAACTGCGCAATCCGAAATGACTGACTGATGTGAGTTAAAAAAATATGTCAAAGGTATAGCTCATTTTTATACGGATGACCAAAGAACAAAAGAGATATGATTACTAATGGCAAACGACAATGAGATTTATATAGCCAACATTTTTGGCTATATAATTGTAATACAAATGTAATATAGATATGCCTTTCTTTCCTCTTTGTCTTTATGCACGCCTTTGACCAGTTTCGGAATCACATGTGAAATAAATCTCTTCAATTAGCATTTCAGCGAACGGGTTTTGGTTTGGGCCCAAGAGAGCCAAATTCACTTTTTATTGTTCAGTGCCCCAACGACGAATTTAATAAATGGAGTATAATTGAGGAAAGCTTGTTCATTTTAGGGTCAAAGTGAACTCCTGTCGTGGAATGCTTAATGAGTACAATGGAGATGAGGCAAAGAGGCGCTCGTTCATTTATGCATTACATTCTTCTTCAAAGCAGATGGTCAGATAAGTCGGTTAAGTCAATGAAGGTCTATTGTCATTGTAATAATTAAAATGGGCTAAATGGTGATGAGCTGCCTGTTTTCATTTTTTGATGTAGTTAGACCTTAAATCTTGTTAATTGTCTTCTTGATGCATATCTTATAAGAATTACATAGATTGATTGATTCAGGGTTTGCAATTTCTAATTGTTGATGCGATGATGTATACCATACCATACATTACATACCAAGAAAATATGTATATTTTGAAAAGTATATTTTAATTTATACTTTTCAAAACCTCAAATGCGACTTTGAAACAAAAAAAGTTGAATATTAAACTATTGTAAATAACCTATAGATTATAAAAAACCTTTTTAAACTCAATCACCCAGATTAAACACCATATTAAATTTTATACATTTCTTTTGTAAAAATCATTTTGAATGAGAATTTAATATGAGCATTTTATCACCAACTTGTATCTTAATGATCAAGTCAGTTAAATTGTGGTTAAATTCTCTGAAGTGCGTAATTCGTTTTATCAACTTTATTATAAATCTAACCATACCAAATAATCAAATAACATTATTTGTAATGTAATTCGCTAGTGACGAAAATGGTCTTTTCTATTTAGCACTAATTTGCACTATGCATTACTTTGCACTAATTCCTCAACTCTTGCACTAATTTTGAACTAATGCACTGATCCTGAACATTTCACTTATTTTGCAGTAACGTACTAATGCATAATGATTATTCATATTTATGTATTATTTAAAAAAATACGATATTAGTGCTAACAGTATTAATATATGAGTTAGTGCTTTAGGGCATCTTGGACCATCAGAACTTTTTTGAAAACAAACTCATAGGGATTTCATCCAATTTTCTAGTGTTTTTAATGCTAAAATTAAAACATGAAAACATAGAAATTGACAATTATTGAAAAAGACAACATTCAATATACTATTGATCCACAAATCATTTCGAAAAATAATAATAAATGACTTATTTAAGATTACGATAACGGGACAATGTTTGATAAAATAATAACTCATAGAATAGATGATTAAGCCAAAGGCGTTCGAATTACATAAAGGTTACCAAATGCTCATTGGCGATTTCAATTGTGAATCACCAAGTTAATATTATCAATTGGTACAAGTGCAGAAAATTAAATTGTGCTAATTTTAAGTATCTGCAAATGATTAGGTTTATTTGCATTGTGATTGACTACGTTAATTTTTTATATAAAACAGGAGTTTATTGTCATTTAGAAAGTTTGCTCCTGTAAATTCTTGTCACATATTACTTCATTTGCGACACGGAAATTATTGAACTCGTTTTCATAAAATAAGTAACATATTATTGTAAATAGTCGGAAATCATTGTCTTCATTGTGGTCGTGTGCATCCAACCAGAAATTATATTGCCTATAAAAATTTAAATGCATATTTATTATGTGATTTTTAACTATTGATTGACAATTCATGTGTTTTGTGATGCAGTAAAATAAACTAACCAAGATGTGCTCAGTTTCGTTATATAACCTAATTAGATAATTTTATAACGTTTTTATGCTTTTTATAACAACTTAACAAGTTATTTAATATAATTTAATACAAGGTTCGATTTATTAGCTTTAATTTATTTCGCTCGGGAATTTTATCCAAAGTTTCACGACAGACACTCAATTGAAAATTTATCTAAGATAATGAATGTGAAGAACTCATTCAGCGGAATTATTCCCCTTGTACTCAAAACACTCAAAGATAAAAATTCAGAATTGAAATTTGGAGATGAAGAAATTTCCTCCTTGTTTAGTGAAAATGAGGAAGACGAAGAAAATGTTACCATTAACACTTATTCCAATATTCTAAAAATCATTGAAAAGCGGAAGGAGAAACTTTTAGCAGAAACGTTACAAAATGGAGACAATAGCTCAATTTTAAATGAAAAGGATAGAAATGGAGCTTCGTTGATTCACCATGCGGCCCTAACGAGGAATCCTGAAATTTTGAAATGTTTATTGAACGCTGGATGGGATACAAATTGCGAAGATCTTTCTTTAAAAACTCCAATGCATTATGTGGTTCTTGGAGGTAATAATTAGTCAATTACCTAGTATTTTTTAACATTCACAATATAGTATTTTAATTAGTTAAAATTAACAATTTCATTTCATTTGACATCATGTTTATTTTTACGATCAGGGTGTCGCTGTGAAAGCTGTGGAGAAAAATCCTCAAAATGTATTGAAATTCTATTTGAAAAAGAAGCCAGAATCGACGTTGAAGACGCGGCCAAGAAAACTCCACTTTTTTATGCTACAGAAAATATGTTACCCAAGTGTGCAAGAGTCATGTTGGATTTTGGATCTGATATTGGAAAAACGTATGTATGTATAATTTATAGCTTAGACTATTACCTATTAATCAAAGCCCAATAAAATATTGTGTATATCTTATGTAGTGATTTTCAATCTTTATAGCAATTTAACTATAGTGCGTTACGTTAATTACTTATCAGTACAGTATGTAATTTTGCTGATTTAAGCTATGATCCTGATAAAACAAAGACCATTGGGCAATTACTAGTACAAAAAATACCAGAAGTTCTCATAGGCTTCTTGAACAAAGGAATTATTTATAATGAAGTGGACAATTCAAAGTTAAAGTTGGATTTTGGGTAAAAACAAAATGTCATTCTTTAACTTCGAACATTATATACAAAAATATTTAAATTATAAAAAATGAACTTATTTGTATGTTATTTATATCCCGATTATTTTATTATTTTTTAGAATAATTCTTCAGTCAACTGAAAATGAAATCACTGCCGAAGATCTCGAAGCCTCAATGACAACAACGGAGACTAATTTATTAAATTACATCTTTTTAAAAGCCCACCGCTCCGGTCTTGAACTTCTGTTGACCCATCCTTTATCCGAAGCTTTTATCCATCTGAAATGGAATTCGGTGTCAAAGTTCTTTCTAATGATTCGGCTCTTTTACCTCGCCCTTACCATTGCCTACACAGTGTTCATCTTCAAAGTGTTTCTTTCCAACTGCCCCTGGACTTATGCAGATCCTATGAATAATACAAATTGTGAGCAGAACACTTTGACATATATCATGGGCGGATTGGTGGCTATTTGGGTCTTGGCCATGATCTTAAATGAAATGCATGAAGTGTACAATGTGGGGATTAACAAGTACTTGAAAGACGGTGTGAATTACGCATGGTGGACGCTCATTGTCGTTGCTTTCTTGTCGATGCTCCCGGCTGTTGGAGTTGAGCCATTTGAATGGCAATATCCCATGGCGGGATTTGGAGTCTTTATGAGCTGGTCGATGAACATTGTCCAAGTTGGAAGAATCCCAATGTTCGGAGTTTATGTAGAAATGCTGGGAAAGGTAATTTTAATATTTAATCATAAACTTTTAATTTTTGGAAAGCGCTTATTGTCAGATCAAGACTACCTGTAGGAAGCTTAGAAAACTTAGATTTTAATTTGATCAAAAATCAGATCATCTATTGTTTAAATATTTAATTATTTAGACCTAGATGACAGGAGAAAAATAAAAGAATAGCTGTACAGGTTTAAGCGTATACTTAAGTATAGTCAGTTAGTTAACTAGGGTTAAATTCAGGTTAAACATTCAATTAATTGATTATTTGCTCTCACAGACTTAACTTTATTTTTTTATCAAAGAGAATTAAAGTCAAACTTTCACACTTTTAACTTTTATTAATGTTAATCATCAATTTCGTCTTCAAATTGTACAATGTATTCAATGCATGCTCATAAAAGTGATTAAATTGTTTTTATTGTTCATTGTACAGGTGCTGAGAGACTTCTTCATTTTTTCCTTCACGTACGCTTCGCTAATCTTCGCCTTTGCACTCGGCTTTTGTATTATATTTCCCGAGGTACAAAAAATGGGTCAAATGAAGTTATCTAACACATATTCATAATTTCCGCATTAAAAAAACGAACAATATTGCCAAATATCAAACTAAAATTACGAACTTGGATGACTTACGATGGAACATAACTTTAATAGATTGATTTAAGTTTAAGTAATTAATAATAATTTAATTCTTTATTTAGAACGAATTCTTCAGTTCAATTCCTCTCTCACTTGTGAAAACACTTCTGCTGATGTTGGGTGAGCCAGATTATGATGGTTTATTAGGTGTTGAGTTGAATCCACGGGCTGATGATTACGAATACACCATTCCTGCCCATATTTACTATGTTGGCTTCATTGTCATCATCTCCATTGTCCTCATGAACTTACTTCTTGGGTTGGCAGTGAGCGACATACAAGTATGGAAATTATTTAAATATTATCCCATAAATTACTATTATTATTTATTGTTGAAAAATTCAATAAACCACTATCATTTATTTCATCAATTTCATCAATTTCTCAATATTACTTATGTATAACGAAGAATAAGGGCAATAAATTAAATTTTTGATAAAGTCATTTTAGTCATATGTAAATGTAGCGGATGGATTGCAATTTTATTGCAAATGACAAGTTAATCCCAATAAAATTAGAAAATTTTTTGGATACTAAACGTAACACGTTTTCCACTCTAGCAACTTCAAGAGTATTCCAACTTGTCTCGAATCACGCGTCAAGTTAAACAGATTGCCCTCTTCGAGTCTCTCTTGTACAATCAGCTTCTTCCGGTGAAGATCTCGAAACTCCTCATTCGTTACTTTTCCATTCTGAGGAAAATTGATGGGTAAAATATTAAATTACTCGCTCATTTCTTCATCCTATGCTTTTTCATACATAATATGCATCTTGAAAATCTCAAGACGTGTCTCGGTTTCTTTTATAAATTATAAGAATGTCTTGTACATATTATGTATTTGATATAATAAAGTAAAACAATACAGAAGAATGTTAAAGTTAAAAATTTATGTTTACGGGGTGGTTTTATGTGTATTATATATTACCGTGTTTTTTTACCATATTTTTCGTAAGAGTTCATTATGCCGTGACTCATGACTCATGACCTTTCGTTTTATTGTTTCTTCGCCGCTTTGTTAGTTCCCTGTTGTCTGTGACCAAATAGGAGAGTTTTGTCTAATTGGAAGAATTCTTCCTGTGGAGATCGACTGAGATCTTCAAGAGTGCGGAAGAGATGAGTGAGATCACAATGGGATTAAAAAGTGAGATTGAACCACGTAGTAATCCAAATCTTTTAAATTATGTATTATTAAATTTTCCCTTTCACCCTTTTAAGAACTGTACAAATGGAGTTTTTCTGACATTCAATTTTTCCTTCAGTGGAATCGAGCTCTTGAAATCTGATCCGCGTTGTGGGGAAAAAGGTAAATGAATTAAAGTCATTAAGCTGTGAAGTGAGGAGTGTGAAAGACATACGCGAAAACGCGAAGGAATTTTTCCTACAAGTTGAACTTCTTCAGATGCTTTTGTTTTTACAAGCTTTAACTAACTGTAACGCATCTTAGCACACATTCGATTCTCACTTTTATTATTAAAGCTTTAATATACACCTGCTAAACTCTTTACCTTTAAGTGCTAACTTTATATATTAATGTATTTGAGAATATTTAACTTTGAACCTAAAGCGACTACTACATGTGAAGTCTGTGATTAATTCCTTTACAGCCGCTACTTTCACTTTTCACCAACGGACCCTCACGACAATGGTCTTCCTGAGGAACTGAAGCAGAAGTTCATCCCATATCTCACAACTTCCCCTTGTCTCAATAAGAAGAGCATGAGAGGAATCATTAAGGCAAATATTCCAAAGATCGTTAAAACCACGCATAAAGGTGTTTGGGGAATTTCACAAAATGGAAATGAAAAGAACAGCGATGGAGAGGGGATCGATTTAAGTAAATTGAAAAGAAAAGCAAGTGGTGGAGAATCTGATGGTTCAATTGGTGGTCGGTCAATTGGCGGAGGGTCAATTGGTGGTCAATTTGGGAAACGTGGTTCAACAGGTGGTCTGAGCTTGAATGGAAAACGTCCATCTGTCAAGAAGAAAAAAGATAAATCCAAACATGGGAGGAAAGAAAGGGAATTATTTTTCAGGATTTTACAATCTTTGGAATCCTCCATGCAGGAGATTAAAGACGAAGTGACAACTTTGAAAGAGAAAATTGATGGGATGAAGAGGAATGATAATGAAGTGTGAAATGGGGATTTAAGTCATTTGAAAGATTAAACATGCCTGAATTATTCCCCACTTTGATTCATAATGACCAAATTAAGTAAGAGGATTTCTAATTAGCATTCATTCAATGTGATATGGTTTGACTTTGATTAACGAACTTATTAATGTTTACTTGATTATAAATTACGTGATTAAAAATCCATAATTTGTATTTTTCTTTACATTTATGATTTAATGAAAATAATTTTTAAATCACACATAATATATGCAATTTTTCATAAAATTATGCTGGTGCTTACATAATTAATTATAATTTAATTATGATTTATGACAAATGAATTTCAAAGGCTCATAGGCGTCATATCATAGGTCAAAGATAATGTGTTTGACATTTTTCATCTTTTCATCATAATAACAATGTCTTGCACGTTAATATAAAACCTAGTATCTTTTCTTTTAAAGTAATATTAATTTATTTATAGACATTATATTTATAATACGATACACAATTGTATTTGTATTGTAGTTACATCTAATCCTAATCACAATCACTAATCATATAAATAGACATATTTTTGCATGTATTTAGATGTCTGTGTCGTTCTGAATGTTTGAAGGAACAAAATTGAATGGGAATTTCTACGCAGCTCACAATCAGCTTTCAGGCAAATCATAGGGCAAAGCATGACTGCACTGCTCCTCAAAACTCCACTTGCCGGTTCGCTTCTTCCTCCTTTAATTATTTAATTAATTGTCAATTAAGTGAGTAGTTGAAGATGAGTTAAGTCGGAATCCATTTCTTATAATTCCGACTATCGATTGGAAAAGAGACGACTTTGAGGACAAAGAGTTTCTTTGGAAATCTAATTCTTGGTCTAATGACAAAATGGAGAAGCGACGTACGAGGTAAAAATTTATGTTATTTATTAGTTAGTGTACCTTTACAGTTAATTCTAATAATTGATAACACGATAAATTATTTATTAGGCTTATTATTAATATCCATCTTTGACTTTATTAAAGATTATTTGTGCATTGAATTTATTATAGATTATTTAATATTTTAATTGTTTTGTTGATTCAAAAGGATTGATGCTCAACCTTCGAGATTCGGAAAGGCTCTTTATTCCCTCTTATACAAGATTGTTGACGAAGTTGAAATTGTATGGATATTTTAATATTATATTTCGATTTTACTATCAATATTTTAAAACTTACTTTTTATAGTTAATATATTTAAAACTTTCTTTTATATATTTATATCTAAATTACGTCTTAATTTCTATTTTATAATTATAAATGTAAATACAGGGCGATGTTCCTCTTGAACCACCAGCTGATTTAATGAAGCGCCCTCGAGTCAAATACATTCCCAATTCGAGTCTCTCGCCCAAATCTTCCAGATGGTTGAAGGAGAAATTAAATGTTACCGACTCTGAGCCTGAACCTGAGACGACGACGGATGGAACGGAGGCGGTTGAAATGATCGAATTTTCAAACTTCTCCCACGACGGCAACTTGATTATTAAGAACGAAGACGGAGTTGTGTTTACCCTGGCTGAAGGAGAAGAATACGAAATTATCGGAGAGGCTGTGAGTGACCACGGGCATGACAACATTGAAATCATTGAAGTGGACCACGAGACAATGGCGTCGCTGACTGCAGGATCCACCCAAGGACGTTCCGATGTCTCATCTCAAACGATCGTTTTTAATGATTCTCATCATGGAACGAGTGATACGATTCAAATTACCGAGCTTAGTGACAACGATGAGAATATCGGACAAATTGTCAAGCTCATTGGATCCGAAGAAGCTGCATTTTATCATCAGCAAGAGTGATACTTATTATTTATTTTATAAGATAAATATTTAAGTACATTAGATCTTATTAAACTTATATGACTGACTAAAGTTTAAGTTTAATTGTAGATTGTTATTTTATTCAATAAGTGAAGGAAGATTTGGTATAATATCAATTGTTCACAAGATTAATTGGTAAGAAAGCTATAGTTAAACAGCACCAATTTAAGTATAATTTAATGATTTCATTTCCCACTTTGATTTATATAGGAAAATTGAGGTATTGCAGACAATAAACTAGGTATATCCGGGAAGATCTATAGAAAATGAATTATTTCAAAACTGTACCAAAGTGAACAATATATTATTTCTTTGTTTAAAATTTCAAAATTCTACCAAAGTATTTTCAAGAATAACATTTTCTGTTTTTATTTTATAAATTACATTTTATAATTCTACCAAAGTGATTAAATCTTTATATTTATAAGTATATTTTCCTTTTTAGAATACCCTATAAAAATATATTTGAAAATTCTACCAAAGTATTTTCAAGAATAACATTTTCTGTTTTTATTTTATAAATTACATTTTATAATTCTACCAAA
>JAQGBZ010000500.1:0-38984 GCA_034687125.1 Neelides folsomi
ACTGTTTGCAACTGCAACCCTTATGCAACTTTGTAACGTTGAAGCAACTGAACTGTAAATACCCTGTGTTTGATGGGGAAGTACAATTTACCTCGCATAAACAAAATCTTGTGTCGTTATTTTAAGTATAATTAATTTTTATAGAAATGCCGACCTTTAATGAATTCATCAATGCTGTAATTGTTCATGGCTATCCATATCCTACAATTGAAGATTATGAAACATTTGTCACTTCGGCCCTTTCAAAAGGATCAATTAGTTCGAAAGAAGAAGCTGCGATGTTTCTTGCTCAAATTCTCCATGAATCCGATGGATTAAAAGCAAGACGAGAATACGCATGTGTTGAAACTGGATGTCCAGGAAAGTATGAAACTCCTGATTGCGACGCTCCAAATCAACGATATTTCGGTCGTGGTTACATCCAGCTTACTTGGTGTTGGAATTACAAACCGGCGTCATTGTTCCTCTTTAATGATACGAGGCTTGTTGAGGATCCAGACAGTGTGGCGAGAGAAACGTCAATTGCATGGGATACCGCTTTTTGGTACTGGGCGGAATTTGTTCATACAGCTGAAGGAGTCACCAAAGGGAAATTCGGAGTTACGACAATGGCCATCAACAGGGGTGAATGCACAGGGACAAATCATGATGTTGCGAAAAAAAGATATCGAATGTATTTGAAAGTGAGACACGCTTTTAATATTCATGGACCTGGAGATGAAAGGGGATGTTACAACATTACAATTCATCATGTATCTGTATAAAATGTTATTGTATGGGAATTAAAATAAATCTAAATTTAAAAATATTTATTAAAATTATAAATTATTAAGCCATGATGTTTCACAAATTCACAAATTTTTTTTATCTCTAAATTGAAGAGCTAAAATGGAATAAGTTGCAATTATGCTCGCAGTCTGAAAAAAATATAAAAGTACAAATTAAAGTTAAATCATTGCATTCAAAATTAGCTAACTACAATTTAAGCATGTAAATATTGTAGGATATCCACAAGTTGCACAAAATCTTATAAACGCAATCATGTTTTAATGATTGAATAAATAAAGATGCAAATGAACCTTACGGTTCCAATCAATGAATATGTGATTGTAAAAAATCCCCATCCCTGAAACCCAAAATTCCTAGATTCGAGATCGTGGAAAATAAAAAGAAGTCCTTGGGTCACACTTTCTCCGGAATTTCCATGTAAGAGAGATTTATGATCACTTTGATAATGTTTCTTGAAATATATTGCGATTCCTTCTGCCTAAATTATTATTTTAAATTATTTTAATATTTTTTATTTTTATCGTATATAATTTCAGCCATTCATAATTGTTAAAAGAAAATAACACCTCATCATTAATTTGAGCACAAGAGACGAGAACGAAAAAGTACAAAGGAATGCTCATTAAATCAAGCAGCAAGGGAAATAAAGGTCTTGATCCGAGTTCCCAAATTCCAATAGAGAAATATGTAATTGAAGTCAACATGTTTAATAAAATGATTGGACTGAACCCATCATTAAAATTCTCAACTAAAAGCGACATCTTATTGAATAGTTTGATTGCCTAAAACGTTTAAATTATTATAATTTATAAGATTGTGACCGTTGACCGTTAAACAAGCTTATTTGAAAAAAAATATAATCGTTTACATATTTTAATTATTACCTGGATTGGTTCAATCAGAGGGCGAGCTTTCAAATACAAGAGAAACTTTTTAAGGGTCCAATTAAAAAAGATGGACCAAACCAACATGATAAGCAAAGCCAAAGTCCATGAAAAATCTTCCGTGAAAGAGAAAAATAAATAAGGAATTCCAATTGCATAATTCGTAGGGAAATCAACATTGATTGGAAAATTTAACCCAAACATGTAATTGAAAGCTTTGTTGTTGGCAACCGCTGCATTGTCTACAATTTTGCTAAACCCATTTTCGAATGATAAATCATTGCTAACTACCAACGTGTAAAGTATCGAATAAAGAACAAAAAGGGAAATTATGATAATTGAGTAAAATTTCAAAATGAGACTTGAGGGGAAATTAATTCCCAAATCCTTAAAATCACGTAAAAGATGTTGAGCTTCTGACAAAATCTTTCCCATTCGACTTCCCTTCAACCAAAAAGTAAGGAATAAAATGATTGTTGCAACAAAGAAACAAATTTCCCATACTACAGCAAATAGGTAATTATATGGTCCTCCAGTTACTTCGGACAATTCAACAATTCCTTCTCCTAATATTTTGAAAATTGTGAGAATATGTACAAGGGCACAAAGAATCTGGAATCAATTATCAAATATACAAAATTAAATATCAATTAGAGTTATCTTATCCAATTTCATACCTTGAATAGGAAAAATGAAGTAGTGAAAAATAGCCCCGTGTCGCTTGTAAAAGAGATGATAAAAGGATAGAAAAATATTATATTCAAAATTTTGAAAGTCCAGCAGAGGGGATATAACATTGGATATGGAACTGAATGATATGGGATTTCACAATATGGAACAATTTTCATTTTATCACGATTTCTATAAGTCCACATTCCTTTCTCTTTAATTTCCACTATTTCGAGCAAAGTCATTATAAGACAAAAATGGTTATAATATTAAGTCATTATAATTTAAAACTAAATAACGATATTTTTATATATATTTTATTTATATATATGTATAAAAAGTCCACATTATGTTTGCTTATAATTTTTCTTAACGATACTGGGTGGATTAAGGAACAACCAACCAACTAATTTCAAACCCAACCAATTTAATGTGAGTTGATTTGGGTTATAAAAAAGCCCAACTCATGTAACCAATAAACGGCAATAAATTACAAACCCGAATTACATGTAATGTAGTAGTAGTAAAGAGTTTTTTAATTAATTTATGTGTATTTAGAGAAAATTACCTTTGTTGACCTTATATTCAAAATTATGCATTCAATATGATCAAAGGAATCCTTGAACTAATACTTATAAAATAGGTATAATATATTAACTGTAGTTGAGATGTCAAGTAAAATATTAGTTTAATTGCTCAAGCACACTATCGCGTGCCGCTTTATACGGGTTAAAAAAGTTTTATTTGTAGGATATTTGGACCATCGCGCATCGTTAGCTTACATACTCAGTTAAAGGACAATGTCTTAGCATGTATCATAAATTAAACCAATCAATAGTTATCAAAAAAATTCAATTTTTTTGATATTAACAGAAAATTGATTCACTATTAATCTTTGAAAATGTCCTTGTTACATGTACTATGTATGGCGTCTTTCACCCAGCATATGAGCTAGATAAAATATCAATTTCTCAAAAATGTACAATAATATCAATTTTGTTTCTCAATAGAAACTGCAAATAAAATGAAAATTATTCTCAATTTGTAAAAGAAATTTAATTTTTGTAAATGATGTATTAAGTTTTATTGTATGATACATAAATATTTTAATTACATGATTTAGCATATTTAATTAATTGTATAGTTAGATATTTAATTTAGTAACGGTTTTATTGAATAAATTATCAGTCAAAGAAAATTCAAACTTCAAAATAATTTTATCTATCAAGATTGAGAATGTCCGAGAGTGTGATTAAAAGGGTCAAAACTTTAAGCCGTCAAGAAATAGAATTATCAGAAGAGGAATTAAATGACTTGGAATCAATGTCAATTGAAGGAGCGAGTCAATTCGCTGTCGTTCCTTCTTTCACTCCAGTACAAAAGCTATCTCGAGCTACACAAGTTAACATTGAATTAGAAGAGGAAAACAAACCCCCTGATGGAGGTTGGGGTTGGTTCATCGTCTTGGGATCTTTTTTATGCAACGTGATCGTGGACGGGATTGTGTTCACCGCCTCAGTATTCATTAAACCCCTTCATGAACTTCACGGGGTCAATATCTCAGTCGCTTCTTGGGCCGGGAGTATCTTAAGTGGAGCATATCTCATGGCAGGTTTCTATTTCATTCATAATTCACAATTACTTTAATAATGTTTGTCCAATTTTAGGATTAATATTTAAATTTTTAATTAATTTTTTAAACTTTGATTTCATATAAAGAAGTTTTGTAAAACTAAATGGTTTTTACAGGACCATTAGCATCGATTTTAGTGAACAAATATGGATTTCGGAAGACAACAATTGCAGGAGCAGTAATTGGATTTGTTGGCTACAGTTTGGCTTTCGGGTTCAATCTTTATGAAGTAAACATCCCTTCATTTTTTGTCTTTTATTCGGTCATTGGCGGCATTGGATTTTCTCTCATCTACGTCCCTTCGATCATCATGGTCGGTCTTTGGTTTGAGAAAAGAAGAGCTTTAGCCACCGGAATTGCAATTTCTGGCTCTGGAGTTGGAACATTCCTTTTTGCTCCATTCACAAAATTGCTGGTTGATGAGTTTGGATGGAATTGGGCGGTTTTGGCCCTGGCATTTTGCATCTTGCTCTGTGCAGACATTGCATTGCTTTATCGTCAAGTGCCGAATGCTAAGAATAAAAGTAAAATATTGATGTTTTAATTCAAACTACAATTAATTGATTTATTAATTGTTTTAAATAATTGATTTATGAATTTTTTTAATTAGTCGATTTATTAAATTATTGGATTTGTATTTAGAAGCAAAGTCAAAAAAAGAAAAAAAGCAGACGGATAAAGGCACAGATCCAAAATCTCCCAATCAAAAAAGCAAAACGGAAATGCAAAACACATCCATTGAAAGCTTTACTGAGCCTCCTGGAGAAGGAGATCGACAAAACAAGCGAATTGAAACAGAGAAGAAAATTTCGAACAAGAAGTTGAACAATCATTCTTGCATGGCCCAAGTCACTGAAGTCATTTCAATCTCAATGCTCAAAAGCCCAACGTTTATTTTACTCGCTATTTCGGGTTTTACAACCTTTTTAGGATTTCTCATTCCCTTTATGTACATTACTGGTATGAAGCTTAAATAAATTATTTACATTTAAAGTTAACATTAAAAATTGTTTACCTAATTTACCCATGTATTATTTATTATGCCAACTTATTACAATTGATTTAGAAATGGCTGGAGCCAAATTAGAGTCCGAGATGAAAACTCCTTCATTTCAAGTGACGTTTCTCCTCTCTGTGATTGGGATAGCAAATACTTTGGGAAGAATCGGATGCGGATTTATTGCAGATCGGCCATTTATCAATGCTTTGTACATCAACAACGCTGCTTTGACTGTAGCGGGTTTGTCGACCATCGCTGCTCCGCTTTGTGCTGAATATTATCAGTACATTATTTACTCAGCTGTGTTTGGGCTTGCTGTTGGTAAATGCAAAGATTTATTTTTGAATCTTTTGAATAATTAATTATATAATAATAAATAAATGTATTTTTCTATTAATGATATTAATTATTGAATACTTTAAATTTATTTTCTTCAGCTTGTTACGTTTCATTAAGATCCATTCTCATTGTGGAATTACTCGGAGTTGAGAAATTAACAAATGCATTTGGTCTATTATGCCTGTTCCAAGGAATTGCAACGGTATTAGGAAGTCCTATGGCAGGTTTGAGTGCATTTTAATATTATGTACCTATTTTACAATTTTATCAACAAATGTCAATTCTAATATACTTTATATCATATACATAAATATACCAATAACCAATTAAGAGTTTTATAATTAACAAGCTATTAGCATTCTACCAATTTCGATTTTTTAATAATGGGCAATTATAATTTTTTTAATAGGAATGATATTTGAACTACGAGGAAATTACGACATTCCATTTTATTGTGCTGGAAGTTTATTCCTTCTCTCAGGATTCCTCAATTATCCTCTTCATATAATTAATCATTGGGAAAAGAAAAGAATTAGAAAGAAATATAAGAAAAATTCACCTAATAAAAATGAATCGTAAATATGTAAAAGATCACGTCAAATGTTCACATTAAACTTATTTTTAGGCATACTTGGATTTTATTAGATCCAATTAAACTCTTAAAATGTAAAATAAAAATTTTAAAGTGTACCTGAATGTGAGTATTACTGTTTAGATTATAAATGTATATATAATATGTGCGTCAATGTTAACAAATCTTCAAATGCTCAATATTTTTTAACCATCTGCCATGATATCATCAATTTTTAATGTAACCCTTTCAACTTTTTAATTTTTATGGTATGTTTGATTCAAATCATATATTTAGATATTCAAATTTTATATTTAATGTTAACTTTTTTATGATATACACGTGTTCTTAACTGTTCAATAAAATCTGTGTTCAGACTCTGGTCGATTGTCGAAGTCAGTGTTAAACCGAAGCCTTATCATATTATAAAATTATGAATAACTCTTAAATCGATTCTAAAAGTCTATAAAAAGAACGTTTAGGGATTTTATGTATTGGCCTTTAGCGTTTAAATAAACGGCTTGGCAATGACAATCAATTAAAATGACGACATTAGCTTGTATAAATACATCGACTGTAAAGAAATGCTAAATTAAATAATAAGCATCAATTGCTAAATTCGAAAAAGAATAAAAATATCAAAATGAAATTTATCATTTTCTTCATTGTCTTTATTTCAGGTAACTATTAAGATATATTCTAATTGTTACAACATTTCGGCCTCAATTTTTCATGATAAAACTAAAAATTTGGGAAAATTATAAATAAGGAAATGTTTATGCGTTTCATTTTGCAACAAAAAAAGCGAATAGCGGGGAAGATTCAAACATTGTCAAACGATCATTAATAAACGATGATGCCATTGTTGGGTAAAATTTCATTAAAAATTATTATTATATCTACTATATATCTGTTAATCAAAAATATATATGTGTATATATTTAAACTTATACAAAATTTTATTTAATATAAGGAATATTTAGTAATTTAATTCTTTTTGGCGATGAATTCAGTAACATGGAGCCAAACGAAATTGAAAATATCGATTTTGATGGTTCGATGAAAGTGAAAAGGGACACGAGCAAAAATCACAAAATGCATAAGAAAGTAAAGCAAGGGAAATTAGAGCCAAGAAAATAACAAAATTTTCAGTTTTTAAGATTAAAATTTATTTGATCAAATGTTCGAAATAGACTTTTATGCCTTAAAAAATAAAATAAAAATATTTCTATTATTTAATCTCTAAATATATATTTGGTAAAGGTAAATTGTAATTCTATGTAATTAATTATTAAAAATTAATTATTCTTAATACCTACATACAGAGTGGGCCATAAGTATCTTTCTTTTTTAAATAAACAATCGTATAAAAAAGAACGATACTTATGGCCCACTCTGTACTATAGTACAATCCAAATCAATCACTATATAGCTAGGGTTAATTAAAAACTATCTTGTAACTTGGATATCCTGCCGGAATTTGCCTTAAAAGTGTACCGAGAAAGTAAAACAGCCCGTTTGATCAATAAATAAAATTTAAAGGATTAATAATAAATAATTAGTAATGTAAAACATTACATAAAATATGTTAAAATGCCAATGTATTTGTAATAGTATTTACAATAATTTTTTGTAATTGTCAATGAACTATTAATATTTTTGTTATCCATCAAACGTCGTAATCGTGAAGTTGAGTAAATTGTGATTCATATCTTAACCTCAAAAATAAAAACAGGAAGAAAAAGCAGAGTTTTTTTGTTATGCATCTCTATTCATTTATTTATTCATCTAAAATAGTTTGCTTATCCAATGGAATTCATTGCTCTCTTTTTATTTCTAAATATCCTCAGCGTTGGAAGTAATTAAATTAAATTTTCAATTGTATATGTTTTATTATATCGCTAATCCTAAAGATTCTTAAAAATATCAAAACAGTTGGCGTTGATCCTGAGCTTCAACAAGAAGAATCCCAGGTGTCTGTTCCAACTAACAATGAATCCGGAGCGGAAATCCCAACAATTCATCACATTCAACTCGACAGAGGAAATAGAAACATTGAAAGAGAAAAAAAGAATACAAGAAAAAAATTAGATCCACCGGAAAAGCCAACAATTAAGGACCAAGACGAGAAAACGACTCTGATGAGAATCGAACGAAGGAGGCACAATGTAACAAATGGGAATCATATGAGAAATGCGACAGGAAGAAATGGGATTGAAGGAACAACGGAGAAATCTCATAGGCACAATCATACAAGTCATCATTTGAAAAACTCAACAGACAGACATAAGAGAAAAAATCATCATCATCGAAAACCAAAAGCAGCCAAGAAAAAGGGATTTGTTGACATTAACAAGAACAAAACAGAAAAAGCAATTGAGAAAAAGAGTTAATGGATATTTACCGATTAATGAAATAATAATAATAAGCAATTAAACCATTAGCATATTTTTCAAGTTTAATAACAATGATAAGTACATTATTGTATGTTATTCGTTATTGAATTTGCATTTTAGTATATGCTGAATATTTTTATTGACATTAAAAAATATTTGTTATTTGAATGAGATTTATTTCAGCAAAATATATATTTATATTTCATTCATAGCTCATATTGTGTACCTAAGTATGTATTTATATTATATTATTGATTCAACCAAACTACTGCGTTTTCTTGCATTCTGATCTGATTCCTTATAATAAGTGTACGAGTACATAGGATTTATTCATTCATTTCCTCCCTTCATTCCATTTAAACATTCTCGTTCTCGTGCATAGGCACAATTCAATTTTACAAAATATGCATAATATGAATATTCTATTTTCAAATAGCTCCAATATGAAATGCATTAATAGATTTACCTTCATTCTGATGCAAGATAAAATAACTCATGCTAAATTGGGAGAGTGGAAAATCCATTATTTTTAATCTGATTCAATTCCTATTTCCTCATCTCTAACATTCAAGTTCAAGCTCATTTTTTCTCTCATTCACTCGGAGTGAAGATGTTGACTGGGTCGAATAAGCTCCCCTTTAAAACTGACTTTTATTACCTTGAGCGAAAACATTGGCCCAAAGTGGGAAATCATCTCATTTGTTCCTACGAAGAGTCAACCATCATTTTATTCGTCACACTCCCTGCCGAAGTCACTTTCCAAGCTGTGAAAAACCAAGAGATTTCTCCTTCCAACAACTTTTCAACCAAAGATTGGTCAAATGTTCCTCTTTGTGCGAATTTCCTCTGGATGATGTACAAGAGTGGTTGGGCCTATCGGAGCATGATGGAAGGTGGAGAGAGAATTGTGGCTCTGACCGTTTCAAGAAATGGATTCGAAGACATTTTAAAACAAGGAGCAGTTTTCAATGTCGACGAAGGAAGTTGGGAAGTGAGACTTCGATGGAGTTCCGAATACAGTCCAATTGGGGAAAGCTTGGATAGGAATTCCCTGTCTATTTACCTGAGAGGAAGAACTTTGCAAAAATTACTACAAAATTGGGTCTCAAACATCACGGACATCACGACATTTGTGGAAGAGCAGAGAGAAACACTTTTTCCACCCTTTGGAGGAAAGAAACCTCATTTAGTTGTTCCGGTTCAGACCCATTACTCTTTTCTCGATTACAGCGTGAGAGAAGGAATTGAATTGGACGATCCTTTCCCCAACGGAAGCGGTGAAAATAAAAGCGAATAACTCAATTTAAAATATTTTTATATAAATAAAAAAGATATAACAAAAGTTTATTTGTGACAATTCAAATATGTGTAAATGCAATATATTACATGAAATATAATAACAATTTACACTTAAAATAACATTTTAACGCTAGAATATTATTTAAAAGATTAAGTGAATTAACAAATAATATTACTGTATAGACTGTAGAGTACCTACACAATGTATGTTTACAATAAACAATGTTTAAAAACATAATTAAATTCAATAGACAATAAAAGTCAATAATAAAGATCTCTAATAATTAGTAATTATTACTAAAAAAGACATTACATATTATAAATTAAGATCATTTCATAATAAAAATCATAAATATTTTAGAAAATACTTTTAAATATACTTTAAATACCAGTAAATTAATGCTAATTATTAGTAATTTTAATTTCTATTTAATATCACACAACAAAGCGACACCTCGCATAATCCAATGTCTTGGTGTTGAATCTGTGATGAAATCAATGGATCCAATGTAATTAGCATCTGTCCTTTTGGGCTTTCTATATAATGGACATTCGAAGAGCCTCGGATCTTTCCCTAAAGTTGAATTTACAGCGAAGACAAAGATGACTGGGACGGGTTCGTAAAGAATCTTCGGTTTACTTTCCACCAATTTTCCCGTTTTCTTCTCAACAGATGCTCCTTCAACAAACAAGCCGTAGATATAAACACCTGAAATATTTAAACAGAGCAAACATTAGAACACAAAAGGTTTTCATTACAACACAAAGGAAGAGCTAAAATCAAATAATTAATTTAAACCTTCAGCTGGGGGTTCAGAAATTTCTTCTTTCCAAAATCTCGTGACAACATTTTGCAAAACGACGGAATCAAGAGCCCAACCTTTATGAGCTCGGGTCACTTCCTTTATGAAACACAAATTTACTCACAATTAGAGTAATACATACTCAATTAACATAAAATTTTTAAAATAAGGAATTATGTATTAGTAAAATACAACTCATTACTTGTCTCATTGCAGTTAAAAATCCTTGTGGGTTGAAAAAACCTGATGAAAATAAATTTAAAGTATATTCAATTTTTAAATATTTAATAAAGTAATAATGAATATAAATATGATTTTAAACCTGTCATCCAAAAAACTCGAGGTTTTCCGTTACTTAGCCAAATTTTGAATTGGTTATATCTCTCAAGGAGCTCAGTGAACCAAAAACCAATTGAACTTGAATCCCATGAAATCTGAATGTAAAACATTAAAATATTGACAATTACTTTATTCTAAAATGAAATCTAAGCAATATTCAATTTACTTTTCTCCATGAAGTTGGTACTCGAGCATCATACATTGCATCAAGAGCTTCTCTCAACGTCGTACTCATGATGATCGTACCTTCAATCGCTAACTTTAAATCCGTCAAAGTAGATCGAACTGTAACCAAAACTTTTCCCATTCGATCCAATTCTTGCTTCAAAAAGATATTCATTGGCAAAAGAGCTCCCAAACGATTTAAAGAATCTTTAACCTTTAAATAAAATTTATAATTATACAAAAATGCAATATCAATATTTAACTAACTTTGAATATATCAACACTAATGTGTATACCTATCCATCAATACCATCAATATCAAATGATAACAATATAATTTTAAAAATATGTTAACGAATAATATTAAAAAATAACTTAATGTTAGCTAATTAGTTATTGAATAAATAAATAGAAAAGTTATTAGGTATTAACTTCAAACGAGACATAAGGCATGGGAAGTTTAAGTAGCATGTCTTCAGCTAAACGAGAAACAACGGATTCACGTGATTCTCCTCCTGAACTTCCACTTTGTTTGGGTTGAACGCCGAGAATAGCATCAAAAATGCTTTTCACACCATTTATTTGATAGCTATTAAATGTTGAAATAATTCGTTTTATTATTAGTATTACCAATTTAATTGTTTTAAATTCAAAGATTAATTAAGGTTCATAAAACATGAAATATACAAATATGGTTAACAAACGTAATATCAGCATTTGGATGTAATCCGAAAACTTCTGGCGAATCGAACATTGGAAGATAATTGATCATGTCATTGATGATGTTAAGGTTTCGAGTTATAGGAGCTCTGTATCCTTTATAAAACTCAAATTGTCCATGAAGGAGATTCTCGCAGAACCAAGATGAAGTGAATGTGTTAAGAAGTCGTTTATCAAAATCGTCAGTCACGCGACCGCCGTATTGAACTTCACATAGCATGTAACAAACTGTCGGCCAAGATATCATATTCTAAAAAATATTTAAATTTACTTTTAGTCATATGTCTATATTTTAAAATTAAAGTTAAAAGTAAATGATATTTTTACTTTTTTAGGATCAAGTTCTTCGAGATGATTTTGAATAAATTGAACAGAAGCTGTGAAATCAGCTTTGTTAAATTCATAAGGAATATTCCATCCAAGTGAACCAAACTTTCGACGTTCTTGGACAACTGTGTGAAGAAACGCGACAGTGTAGAGCAAAACAGGCCAATGTCTTGAAGATGTGTAGTCCAAATAATCCTTTATAAAAGCACTTTGTTTAGACAGTTTTTTAAAATTGAAAATATAAAACTTTACTTGGGTAATGTTTTGATAAGTTCTCTTCATGCTCATACGAACACCTTGAGGAGCTTCATTGGTAAATTTCAAAGCCGCTTTAAAAAAGAACAGATAAATAACATTAATTTTAATATCATTAATCATAAATTATTATTTGATGAAAATTCAAAAATGAAATTGGATTATAGCAATGTTAAAATGTGATTATAAATTCGTATTTATTAGCTAATGATACTTATTCTTAATGTTTATAAATATAATTAACATACCTTGCAAGAGACCAATTGGAAAGTCAGGATGGGATTCAGTAGTTAGCCAAATTCTAAAAGCAGGATTTATTGTTCCTTCTTCGCTCATAATCTCCAATATTTCATCACAGAATGGGAGGCAAAGATGACAATTCTGAAGAAGAACCCATCCACCGTTACACATACAATCCCCAATGAGTTGTCTCGCAAATGCCTCTTGTCCTTGACCCATTGAAACGGTTTTTAATTGAATTCCTTTGGTCTTTCCAAGAACTTCGATCTCCAAAGTAGGATCAGAACCAATTGACAAAATACAAATTAGTGGTGTTCGCTCATCCGTTTCTCTCCACACTTGCTCCAAGTCAAGAATTCGTGTTTCTCCATATTCAGGACCAAGTGAAGCTGTAATTCATTAAAATAATAAACAGTCAGTATTATTATCATTGGGTATATCCTGAAAGTAAATACCAATGACATAGTTTTTAGCTTGGGACAATGTACGATCCGGACACCAAGAACGAACGAGAAGAAGTCTTCTAAAAGCGTCAAGAATCGTTTCATAACCACAAGGAAGGACTCCAGTTTCCGGTGTTTCTAACTCTTGCCAGGGTTTCCAATCTGCTTCGTGTTCGACAGTCTAATCAAATAATATTTATAAATGTGATAGTGATCATACAATTACAACTATTTTGCTTATTAACTTTAGTATTTAAGTATTTAAAAACCTCTGTCATTATTTTATTGAATGGATTGAGTTTTGAAAGCTCAACCAAATTGAGCCATGTAATGTCAGATATCCATTTGAACGGCTTGGGCTGAACCGCTGTTAAATCTAAGGATGCTCCACCTAAATTTTAATTAAATAATAATTTTAGTAATTTATAATAATTTTAATTGTGTCGAATGTAGTAAATTCTAAAGATTCGTTGTTATATTAAATACGCAATGTAATATGTTATTAACCTTTTATAAGAACCATGAATTCTTCGTGCGAGATAAGTCTTTCATGTAAATGAATCTTCAAGACCATTAACAAAGTAAAGAGAAATCTGAAATTGAGTTAAATGGGAAATTAAACTAAATCCTTAAAAATATAATAAATTCACATAGCTCATTCTAATAAAAATAATGATTTTCACCTGTCTCTTTCAAAAAGACTTCTTTGAACAAATTGCCAGACTTCCCAGTTTAATCTCGAAAGGACATTTGCAATCCGTTCTTCTGTATGAACACTTTTCAAAGAAAGCTTAATGGCGTTGTCGAAAAGTGTGAGGAATTGCTTTAATGACGTTTGATACATTGAATTAACTTTTCCCATTTCAACAACAAGGAAATAAAAAAGACTTCCGCGTCCAGCAATTGGTCGAAATTCCTCCCGGGCAATAGTGATTTTCGCTTCTGTTTCTTCTGATACTTTTAGCTTTGTCTTGACGTCTTCTGAAGTTGATTTCGTTTCTCTCAATACTCGAATCAGTTCGTCGTCATCAACCAACGAACCCTGGGATTAAACATTTAAAATATTTCTCTCATTATTAAGATAAATTAACATTTTAAAATGTATAAATTCATATATAACAGAAATTACATAGAATTATAAATTAGATTTAAGGAAATAAAAGTTAAATATTACTTGAGATGTTGAAAGTTTCATTAGTAAAGAATCTTCAAGGATTTTCATACTCCGCTTATTTTCCATTACTGATTCGAACAATGCGATTCGCTCGGCTTCTAATTCAGACTTTTCCATAAGAATAACTCTTCCTAAAGACAAAAGTTAAAGTTATAATAATCCTTATATTTAAATTACTTACAAACATGTAGAAGCATAATACTTATTATTAATTAATTTAATGCATATAAGCAGAATGAATTTATGGAATAATTAAAATAAAACATTTTCTATTGACCAAGTAATTGATCTTCGAGCCCTTTCATTGTGACTGTAAAGTCAATAATGGATGTCTTAGCTGAAATCTCTGGGGTGTAAAAAGGATTTCCCAATTTCGTAGTTATGTAAAGAAAAAATCCAGGCATAACGTCGCATTCTTTATCTCCAATAATGACCTATAATTTAAACAATTATTCATTAGTTTAGCTAATTGCCAATGTTTTCTTAGACGGAGGAGTATTAGAAGAATTGTAAAAATTATCATTACTTTTTCAATGGAACCAGATTTAATGAAATTCTTTTCTAAGACGTTATCAATGACTGGATCAAGTTCTTCTCCAACATCTTCAATTAGCAAAGGCCGTCCTAGACTCAGACTGTCTTCTAAATGAGTCCTAAAATATTTGTGGTTCAAAGAAGTTACCTGAAATAAATTAAATAAACCATATTTCACTCGATTTTATTGAATGTGTTAAAATGATTTCATTATTAGATTATAAATCAAAAACATAATAATATTTAATATAGGAGATTAAGATTCTTACAAGTAAATTATTTTTTGCTTCCTTTGCTTTCACCCATGACTTTCCTTGACTTTGTGGATCAACCAAAAGCGGATAGCAAGCACCGTTTGTAGCAATTATAGCATTTTCAATAGAAAGTTCATCATTTGGTAAACCTTGCAAACTCCATTCGGATGCCTGAATTTAAAGGATTTGTGTAATTGGAAATTTAATTATACACTAATTATGGCTTGGTTATTTCGGGGCTTTATAAAAATATTTAAATGTATTGTGAATTAAAACCTCAGCACTATCTAATAAAATGGACGAAGGTGTTAAATTCTCAGTTATTGGGATTTTATAATCCTCAATAAGCTTAGCCCACTGTTGAGCCAAGTTCATTCGATATTCTTGATTGAAAGGTCCACTATATGAGAGAAATGCAGTGCAACTCAAAATGTCCCCAACAAGTCTATTGAATTAATTAAAATTAAAATTATAAAATAGCTAAATAATAATCAAGAAGTTAGTGTTAATAAATTAATATAGAGTAATTGATAATTTTTAATTTTAATTTTTTCAATTTACCTTCCCATTCGTTGTTTGAGTTCTTTGCTTTGTTCTGTCCACCGTGTATTTTCACCTTTGAGACCATCAATTAAAGCCATAGCTGTTGACATTTTCTTCCTACAAGCCTCAGCCGCCACCGAAAGTTGTTCAGTCTTGGCCAAAGCTGCTGAATATTCGTCTTTCACAAGTTCTAATTCTGACTCTTTTTCGCCCAATTCGGATTCAAGACGAGCCAAATCATTTTCAGCAATTTTGAGTCGCCCTTCTTGTAATGCCAAATTAGCTTTAAGTGGCAAAACTTCTCGGTTGACACCAAAGAAAAAAGCCATTGCTTTCGTCCACGACAACAAACCTGCAACATCCCCACAAACACGTTTTGCATCATCCATGTTGTAATCTTCCATGCGGAAATAAGGTTCCAATAAATCAATGATTTCTTCATTGATAATATCTTTTGGATATGTTTGAAGATTCAGGAGAAAAGTCGTTCCAGACATCATCTATATAAATATGGTAAAGTATATCCTACATTTTCAATATTTTGTTAAATATTCATCATATAAAAATTAAATGATTGGATAAAATAGGATTTTAATAGATTTAACTTTTAGTGCTTCAGCCCAAGATGGTTTTGGACAAGGAAGAGCTGGATCAGGGAAAGAGAGATGAAGTTTCTTTTGAAAAAGAATGAGAACACAATCCATAATTCTCATAATAAGATGTGGCGGTCGTCCGAGTTTCCTCACTGTGGCTATATGTGCAGGTTGAATTGTGTTCAAAGCCGCTTCGGCTTCTTCAAGTGCTGGTTTTGCATCTTCAAGTTTTTCTTCAGCAACAACTCGATCTGCTTGAATGTCCAAAACCAGCGTTTCAGCCATATCTTTGGATTTTTGAACACGATTTCGAATCCCTTCAGCTTCTTCTGCTCGTTCTTTGACGTTTACAAGAACTCTTTCTGCCTCCGCTGAAGCAACTTTTAATTCTAATTCCATCGCTGCCAAATCCTTTTTCAACATTGCGACCGAAGCGGCAGCTTCTTTCAATTTCAATAAACCCAAATCCATTCGATTAGCTGAATTTTTTAATTCTCGCATTTTAACTGAATAAATCGATTTGTAAGAAGCGAGGAAGTTCAAGTAAGACTTTGGTGTAACATGTGCGGACCTTCTCAATCTAAATAAATAATGTTTAACACATTGACGTTTTTAATTCAATTTTTGTTCATGCGGATTTACAGATACATTTTTGAATGTTTTAAAACCTTTGAAAATATTCCACACAGACACTCGCAACCGAATCTTGAATTGAACCAAGCACAAATATGACGTCGCCTTTAACTTTGTCAGTGCATTCAAGCGGATAATCAACAAGAAAGTATTCTGCAACAGCAATGAGAGCGTCTTTTGGCCAAGGTGTAAACCAGTTTATTGTACACCCAGAAATTAAGCCAGGAAACTTCAGAGCCCGATTCCGGAATTTTTCTCCAACCTTTTTATAAAATAGGATTTGTGTAATGATTTTAAAAATGTCTGCATAAACGATTGTACAGGTAATAATACTAACATTAAGATAACTATTTAACCATTTAATATTAATAACAAAAATAAAAAATAAGCACAATCGATTAAAACTTGCCGGTGAGAAACAAAGCGCAACATGAAGAAACTGTTTCATTCTTTGAATAAAATAAGCGAAAACAGATTCAGCCGTAGGAATTCTCTTCGGCATTTCTCTTTTCATTATTGGTGTCAATTCCGTTATAATTTCAGTGTATTCATCTCGATTAAACAAGTTGCAGATTAATCCTAAAAACAGATAATCATTCAATCCAAATAATCATTTTCAAAATTTAAGACTCATTGTCGGTTAACTGTTAACTGAATTGAGTCTTAAAGCCATACCAGACGAAAGAACGTTGTTCAAATATTCAAGAAAAACTTCTTCTTTGATGTCCTGATCAGAAAATATGAAAGTTGTTCCTTTGCCTTGCCCACCACAAGTTCGGTAAAGAAGTTTCAAATCTTCTAAAAAGTTGCTCAAGTTGTATGACCTAAATACATTGAATGTTATTAAATGAAACATTCTTAATATGAAGTTTGAATTAAACACAAATTAAATATCATTAGATTATTAGAAAAATAGACAAACAATTGAAAAATACAAAGGGAAAAATTATTAGCGTTAATTAAAAACCTTGTTAGGGTTATTTGATAAGTTTTATATCCAGCAATAAAGGAAGAAAGTTTGGTAAGAGATTGCTTTCCGCTTCCTCCAACTCCAACTAGTAAAGCATTTCCACCAGGATTTCGAATAATTCGAGATATCTTGACAAGATTGACCATGGCGTCAGGGAAGAAAACGAGATTCATCGGGGAACCACGAATAATGTCATTGTATTGGGCAAGGAACATAATCAATCGTTCTTTTAAAATGTTCAAGTCTTCAATGGGCTCATAAACCTTTCAAATAATTTTTTCATTTATAAAATTATATCGTTCTAGGCATTTTAGGCTATTTGATTATATTGTGTATATTTTTGAATACCTTTGGAAGTTCAACTTCGCCTTCACCTTCACCTTCTTCACCAGTTGGTTCAGGAGCATCCTCAAATTAAGATAAATATTATAAATAATAAATTGAAATATGATATGTTACAATAAACTATAAACAATAAATTGTAAACTCAATTAAATTAATAATATTATTTTAATTAATTTGTAGAAAACCAACTTACTCTCATAAAATCAACAAAAAGTGCTGTTGTTTTAATCATTTTAATGAATTTAACCCCAAGATTTTGTTCTGTAAGAGCTTTGACTTCTTCATCAAACCATTCCTTGTCTTTTGGATCAGTGAAACGATCGGTGAGAGTTCGAGTGCATTCGTGAAGCCAAAGCTGCATAATTGCTCGATTGGTGTCGATAACATTTGAAAGCGTAGCAATCATCCCTTGCCAAATCCTTGATAAATCTCTTAAACTGAAAATGTAATGGAATTTAGCTGGAGTTGGAAGAAGGGTTTTCCTTGTTGACATCCAAAGAACCCGAGTTAAAGAAACAAGTTGTCCAACAAGACTTCGAACTTCTTCATTGAATCCCCGTTTTACACTGTAATGTCCCATGCCAATTGTTCCAAATATTTTGTCCATCGAGTCATCTGTTGGAAGAACGCAGTTGAGGACATAAAAATGACGCTGAAATAAAATTACAATCAAAAATAATTAAAAATCAATCGATGATTTTTAATTAAATAATTAATGTAGTTGTTGAATAATTAACCTTTAGCCTTGATGGAATGTCATTTCGCCCAGCACCTGGATGAATCATTGCAGCAATGAATTGAACATCGCAAACATGGGTGAATTCTCCGGGTTTCTCAAGTGAAAAAAATCCTTTCATTTCAATAGTTTGTCGAACAATTTCATTTGTCACTTGATCACCCCATTCGTTGATTTCAGGTAAATTGATGTCGTCAATAAAAACAGTCATTCTTTTTCCACCAGAAGGCCCAAAAGTTGTTCCAATGCGCTTTTCCAAATAGCTCTCAAAAGTCTTTTGAAATTGATATGGCGTCGTGGCAAATGAAAAGTTGACCGTTCGAGCTAATTGGAAATCTGCATTGTAGCCTTTACAATAAGCGTCGACCATTAATGTCTTTGCAGATCCTTGTTCACCAATAAGCATCACAGCTTTTTTCTAATTAATATATAAATAAATTGAAGTGTTAATGATTCTTATATTCAAATGAATAAACACAATACAATAAAGTACGTTACAATTATTTGATAGATAAATATTTTACTTGTTTCGCAACAGTTTCAATTAAAAAGTTTGTCCGAACATTGTCAATATTAGGGACAAGAATGGACGAATATTCGACTGTGTAATTATCGGGGAAGGTGTAATCCCCAATTTTGCTGCTCCAAGGAACCCATTTCTCTTTTTCAAGTAAAAAATCAAAGAGAGTTTCCTTCCCAGATTCACCTGGCAAAACAATTTCTTCTGATCTCAAATACGCGTCTAATTTCATTCTATCTTCAGATTCCAGAAAAGCTCCTATGCTCCAAGCAAGACAGAAAATAAAAACGCGCTTAACTTCAGCATCCGTAAACTTTTTGTCTTTTGTATTTGGAGCAAGAGGATTTTTGAGTAAATCCCCTGCTTCTGGAATTTCTATTGGTTCTTCTCGTGGTAAAAGTCCTTCCAACAACGTTAGCATCTAACATTAAGAACAAAACCATGTTTTAATTTTTCAGTATTATATGTAAAAGTAATTTAGATTTAACTTTTGAACAACCTGAAAAACTATGTTACACTCCAGTACTTTCATTTTAAAAACAAGGTTTTGTCGTGACCAATCATAAGTTTTGAAAAAGTGTTCTTCAATTAAATTTCTTAAGATCACAGTCGTTCGACTTTCTCTGAGTTTCAACCACGCTTCGATTATTGGATTCCAATTTAACCCAGACGAACTCATGTAAACCTAAATAAATTAATTTAATAATTAAATGATTATCTTTATAAATTAAATCTTATACCATTCCATTTCTTGAAACAGTGGCTGGAGATGCATTGTCAATATTATGAGGTTCGAATATGATTTTCACAGTTGGGGCCATTGGGAGTCGATCGCCGTTTGCGAGTGTAAGCGTGCGATTGTCGTCCAATACAGAATTCAAATTTTCAATCCAGATTGAATCAACAGGGCCGTCGAGTACCAACCAAGTATTTTCACCTGAACATTTAAAATTAATTTTAATAACTAAACTAAAAATTGAAAATCTATAAATGGAATACATACAATACTAGCTTATGGATTGAATTGCTAAAATATACAAATCAAATCTTACATGTCAAAGATTTTTTTGCTCGCAAAGTTTTACGCCAAAGAGCAGAGAAAATCCCATCAAACCAATCATTAGTTGCAACTTTAAATTAAAAGACATTCATTCAACATTCAGAATAATTAAGATATTTGTGAAATTTGAATATAACCATCAAGTCGGCCAAACATTTGATGAGCTGTAATTGCTTTTGGATTCATTCGCATTTCTCTATTCAAATATTCATTAAAATATAATTAAATGAATAATATTGTTAAATTGTGATTATAATTAAAGCATGTGTGTTTTGAAATATTTATGTACTTGTGAACAGTTCCACAAGCTGTAAGAGATCTCATTAGAGTTCCAATACATGTGGACTTTCCACTTCCACTTGGCCCAAGGCACATAATTCCGTGGCGAACTTGCTGTGTTTCATATAGCTATATAGAATAAAAATTCATTTACCTACATTTACATTTATTAAATAATGGATTGTTCTTATAAAATTCCCTAAAAACTAAATTTAACTATAATTTTAGGAATAATGTTATGTTTCTGGCTTTAAAATATTTTAAAGACCTGGATAAGTTTAAGAACCCACGGTTCATGAAAAACTAATCCTTGTTCTTCCACTTGAATACGAATGGCGTCTTCCAATTCTGAATAAACGGTTTTCTCAAAAGCAACATTTGGGAATAAATCCGCAACAAGAGACATGAACAAGGGTTCATCTTCATCTAGAAATGAAAGAAAAACAAAAATAAACAAAAATAATTCGTTAGCTTTGTTTTAAAAGGTTAATATGTGAAAAGATGTTCAACGTGAATTTTTGTTAAACCAATGAGTTTTGATAAATTCATGTCTCTGAGAACTCTCATGACAATTGTGGACTCGGCATCTTTTGAATTGGCCCTCTTTGTTGTTCCAAGGGTTCTCAATACAGATAGAATATTCCTCAGCCCAAAATCATAATGAACTTGTTTTGTTAGTTGCTCTTCGCAAAGTTTATACAATGTATAAAACTTTCTAGCAAGTGTGATATTCTCAAGGAATCCGCAACTTGCCAGTTTAACACGGATAATAATTTGACGGTCTGGAACCATCATTGCTACTGTTCGGAATTGAATCTTCAAGTTTTCTAAAAAAAATTTAATTATTTTATTTAGTCCATGTTATTTTTTAGTAAATGAATTAATATTTAATATAATTGCTAGTTTATTAGTTATGATTTATGAGGTCTTTGTCTAAATAAAACAATATTGTTATTCTTAGATTGTGATTTTACCTGGCAATTCCTGTCTACCTGCATAACCAGGATTCTATAAATTATTAAATAAGTCAAGTAAGGATAAATTACCAATTATGGTTATAGTATTAAAAGTTAAAATTATTAAAGTCCATTTGCTTATAATGGTATATGCCAATTTTGTAAAAACATACCATTGTAAGAAATATTCCAAATTCAGGATTCATTTCAACAACGTCTCCGTCAGTAAATGTGAAAAATTTCCTCCTTTCTCTTCGACAACTCAGAACCACTGCAATTTGCTGAGCGGCGACAGAAAGCACGGGCAAGTCAATTCTGTTAAATTCATCAAAACAACCCCAAGAACCAGATTGAGCTAGACCTAAATATAGAAAATGTGACAAATAAATATTATATTTTCATATAAAATATTTTTATATAAAATCTACATTATGTAAAATTAACCTAGCATACTTACTTAAGACATTATCAATTTGATTTATGAGTTTCTATTAAATACAATAGATGTACATACATAAAAGCTAAAAAGACTATTAAAAGTAAAAACCTTTATAAATTCTTCCAAGCCCTTTAAAATCCATTTGATCCGAACAATTAAAAACAACAACATATTTTCCAAGTGTTTTCCCCATATCTTTTACAGTTTCAGTTTTTCCAGTTCCCGCAGGACCAGCGGGACATCCGCCCATACTCAAACTTAATGCTTGAGCCAATGTAATATAACATCTAAAAGAAACGTTTTGATAACCGTTACTTTTTCATAAAAAGTGAATAAATTTAATAATCTAAAGTAAATTATTTCTAATAAATAAATTAAATGTGAACCTGTCAGTCAATGGTGTAATGACAAGCCTATCGGTGCATCCCAAATATTCATTTTGATAAATAAAACAAACATCCGTAATAACAGCTTCTGTGACATCCGTGTCAATTCGATAGTAAAATCTGCATTGTTTCATCCATTCAAAATCGCTCACAGAGCGAACGTTTAAACGACACTGCAAAACAATTGCACATTTACATAAATATTTAACCATATGAAATATTATGTATTATATAAAAATCTAATTGTATTTACTTACTAATCCATCAAATATATCTCTGTCCGCATAAATTAAAAGACACATTAACTTTAATCCTTATTCGAGAATTATTAAAAATAATTTTAGAACGATTACATTTGAGTAGTAAATACGTAAGCATAAATATTACATTTTGTTTAAACTTTTATAGGTAATGTCATAAAATAAATTAGTATAAAATTTTAAACCTCACCTTTGATGAACATGGATTGTAATAAGAGTTTCAAATTTAATTCTTTCAATTTTGGTCAAATTCCTGGTGGTCTGATCAATAAGTTGATTGAGGAGATCTAGGAATTTGTTGTTCACTTCGCCCATCACTTTCTTATCATGTTTTGCTTGACTCAGAGCGCCTTCTGAATCTCTCGTCCAAATCATTTGAATGGAAAGAATCCCAACCTATGAAAAATTCATATTGTCACAATGCTATAAAAAGCACAAAATAACTTCAGTTTAAAAAAGTGTAAAATTCAACCATTTTGATAATGGTAATGATTTTTATTACTTGAGCAGGAGCAGTTTCGAGCATTTCAATAATCTGCAAATCTGGCTCTGAAATTGTCATGTACGATTCCCTTATGATCTTATGAAGCGAATTTCTCGAAGTGACAAGAAGTTGGTTGAGCCAAACTTCAACACTTCCTTCAGCTTTAACGGGTCGGTCAAGCTAATTAAAAACATAGCTTTTAACTCAAAAATTGTGATATCATGCAACTAATATTGTAAAGGTTAAAATTATATGAATTTTTTACAGTGATTGATTCTCCTTCTGATGAGTTGATTGCTAAGATTCGGTTGTAATCAGCGTCGTGGAATCTTACTGTACAAATATTATCAAATATTGAAAGGAGATGACTTTGAATTGTATGGGAGTCAGAAGCTTGTCCAAGAATTTCCAACAAGGCAGGATCAGAGACAAAGAAGAACCTCGGAAATAGAAGACGTTTCTTTTCTAAATACCTAAATGCAAGATTTGTTAAAATAAATAACTCACATGTCATTAGGTATGTACATTTTTTAAATAAATATTTTTATGTTTAATATTGTTGAAATTTTACAACTCACCCGCTCAAAGACTTTTGACAAAGTTCCAATTCTTCTTGAAGATGAGGCAAAAGCTGTTTTAGCATATCATCTCCAACACAGCAAGTTACAACACTTGGAGTTTCATGAGCTCTGTGCATAATCTTTTGCCAGGATTGATCAATTTTACTAAACCTAAATTATAAATATTGAAAGATTGTAAATGTCATTTCTAAACCAAATTGCTCTTGAATTAAACAATATTCCAATTGTTAATTTTATCAAAAACCTCTTAGCTTCTTTAGGAAGTTGTTTGGCAATATCTCCACCAACAAAGACAGCTTCCAAATAAACCCACATATTTTGAACCAAAAGCCAACGTTCCAAAATTTCATTTGTATTTGACAAGTCAGTGACCCAAGTTTGAATTTGCTTCTTGAAAGGAGCGTTGTATCGATTAGATAGTAAGGAACCTGCAATTAGATCAAGAACATATTAATCAAAATCATGACTAATTAGGATAATATAATATGATATTAATTAACAAAATGTTATATTAGGTTGTATAAGACCGATATTGGCAATAAGTGAATTAATGTAAAATATAATTTATTAATAATTCATTAGAAAAATGTTCACCTAAAATCATGAGAGAATCTTCAAGTGATCCAATAGTTTCAGCCGTTGTGTCTCCCCTAAGCAAAAGTTCTCCTCGATTTTTGAAAGATACGAAAGTGAGTTCGTGCAAACCCCATTCATTCGTTACTTGTCTCAGCTTGGCTTCAATGTCGCGTTCTTTGAGTGCAGAAATGCAAACGTCTTCAATGTCTTCTTTGAACTGAAGGAGAGGAGCTTCCAAAATATCTTTCATGCACAACGCATCATTCTCAAAATCGAAAATATAGGATGTGGTTTCCATAATTTTCTCCCAATGACGTGGTTTCATCGACTTGTTCGACATCAACTCCAGAAGTGGACAAATGTCGCTAAATTCGTCAATCGTTTTCTTAAGTGCTGCAAAAGCCGGCCATTCCTTCAAAGCTTTAGGAAGTTTCCGGCATCGATTTTGAAATTCCATTAATTCATTATTGATTTCCTCTACATTCACTTCTTTCCACAGGATCTCATAATAAGAATTAACGCGATCAATAACATCGTTGTACAATCTGTACAATTTCTGAAGAAGATTCAACTCTTTTTTGATCTCAGCTATGCCTTTTGGTTCAATAGGAGCCATGCCGAATAATTGCTGTCCGCTTGAATATTGGACATTACGACGCCACAAAGTGTCAAATCGATTCTAAATATTGAAAATTTAATGGTTTAAGTTTTGAATATTCGTAATATGGTACACACTAGTACATATTTGGTATATTTGACAATACATTTGTTCTATTGTAAATATAGAATAGTAAAATTACTTGAAAGAAAGCAAGTTTATCTGAAGCTTCTCTTGGTGATAAACCAGGAACCATTGGACCTCCAGCAACATAATCGCTACAAAATTCTTCACAATCCACTTTGAAGCTTTCGAGATTATCCAAAAGTTCCTTTTGAAATGATGGATAAAGTGAGACAACTCGGTCGGACATTTTATTCGCCGTCATTAACAATTTCGTGTAAATGTAACGTAGTGAATCCGCAACTTCAACTTCATCTGATTCTGTCGGGATTTTATATTTTGCGACAACATAAAAAGCATCTTCAATTGGAGGGATTTTCAAGTCAATGTCAACTTCAACATCTCGGAATCTGTTTGAAATTATTTTAACGATAAGTTAAAGGAAAACATTTCAAGTCATACAAATTGTGTCTAAATAATTAATAACTTACAATTAAAAAAGAAAAAAATTTAATTTTTTAAACCAATCACCTTTTTAATGTATCCATTGCTTGACGCACGTCATCAATAGCCACAATTTCACATTCGAGTTTCTTTTGAAAGTCTTCCATTGTTAATATGACAAAATCCATTTCACGTTTGTATTTTTGCTTCAAAGCAACTCCATACTTTAATGTTAGCTCTTTGCTTTCAGCTAATAATCCTTGTTTCAATTTTTCTATAAAATCAAATTGAGTAAATTGAGTAAAATTGAAAGAATGATGAAAAATAATTATAGTTGTTTGCTTATAAAGTTCAAACCAGAAATAATCCGAATAGCTCCGAAATTAAAATAATCAGCCAAATCATTCAATTCCTTTTCACTCTCAACACATTCTTCAAGTTTAATTTCAAACTCCAGCCATGATGGGTTCAATACTGCAAAGTTCTTTACAGTACTGTAACGGCTTGGACACCACAAATAACCAAATCCTTCCCAGATCTTCATAAATTCCGCAAAACTCTGAAAATAACAATTTTAGAATTAAACCAATTAAGGTTTTATTCATTAAATATATATAAAAGCGTTTTATACCAATTTGCAGTTTAAATAATTTTTCTACCTCTTTGAGCGTTTGCGTGCAATTTGACAAAGCTGTTGTGTATTTTACAATTTCTTTATTTTCGCATATTTGAGGGAAGAAGTTTTGTGGCTGAACCGGAGCTCCAATTCGATCTTGCGAAAGACTCCGGTAAAGTTTTCTTCTCCGCGCTTTTTTTTCATTTGCACCTCCAACATGGAGATCTTCTAATGGCTGCGGATGCCACTGAGAAATTCCCTTCGCTGCTGACAAAATAACTCGACCAACGTGAGTGATCGCATCTTGAATTCCTTCCATTGTGGGTTTGAGAACAACTGCTGAGACGACTAATTGAGTCTCTAAAATGAAAACTGGGCTTTCTTCCGTAAAAGATGATATTTCGTAATTTGGTGGAACTATTTGGATTCAAATACATTTAATATTTTGCAATAATAATTTCATTTATAAATCATATTTAATTATAATTTACAATTAAATAATATTTGAACTTTACTAGCAAATTGATTTGATTTTGAAGATCTTAAAGGATTCGGAGTTCCAACAAATCTTCTTCGAACGAGACATAAACTTGTTTTAATGCATTTTAGCAACAATTCAAAGATTTGCTTCGAGAAAAATAGTTTGACATCTTCGAATGCATTTTTCGCAAGTTCTTTGAACTCCTTGGGGCATTTCCCCATCAATATTGTATGAAGAATATGAGGACGTTCAAATAGAGCTTCAATGACTGTCCAATCAGTTCCGCTTCTTTGACTATTGGGTGATCCATAGCCGCCGCCGTCGCCAGTTCTAATAAACGAATTCTCTCCGCTCTTCTCGGGAGTAGAACAATAAGGAGAGGTTGAAGCCATCACTTATAAAATAAATATACATTTTGTCAATAAATTCATTCGTTAAACAAAAAATATTTATCTTTAGTATTTTTTAGAGCTTCAAACTCGTACTTTCGCCTAAAACGTTATTTGTCCTTTCAAGATCAAAATGTTGAATGATTTTCGTCCCAATTTGATTTCCACTCTTGTCAATGATTTGAATGAGTTCTTCAACAATGTCCCGGATCTGGAGACTCTTGTCGTTTAATTTCTAATAATTTCATTTACATTAGCATTTTACAACTAACATTATTAAATTAATTTAGACGATAAAGACAATCATAATTAATATAAATTAATATATTACAACGGCTGATTCCCGGACAGTTTTGTAATTTCTATCAATGAATTCGTCGAGAGTCCAAGGAAGTTCAACAAACTCAGAACAAAGAATTATTTTTTCCATTTCACTGAAAGCTCCTTTGATCCGAAAGTCGTAAATGTCATGAACCCTTTTAAAATAATAACATTTACTGATAGAATAGACGTGGAAGTATTTATTAATTTGAATATTTGGGTGTATGCGATAATACCTTGAAACAAGTGTGTTAAAATCTTCGATTGATTTCAATGAAATTTTAAAATAATTGTCGAAAACGGGATTCGTCCAATTCAAGTGATGGAAGGCCGGTTGGAACAAAGCACTCAATCGAATAACTTGGATAAAAAGAAGTGGACGAACTTCCTTTCTAACCCATTTGACAGCCATTTCATATCTGTCTAACAGCATCTTAGTAAAATAAACGAATCACTCTATATTTTAGTCCAAATCATCAATTTAATATTAAATAAAAATTTTAATAACGTAATCCAAAAATCTAATACATCTAATCTATCAGAGATGTATCTGAAATGTTGAGTTTTCAAAAGGAGGACTTTGGTAGGAAGGGGAATTTCGGTTCCTAATTTTAACAAGCAATCCCCTTCGGCCATCATTGATTCCAGCACTGGACTCATGTTCACTTTAGGTCTGTCTGGACCAACACACTTCAAAATATATTCTTTCAGGGGTTCTTCTACTGAATTCAACTAAATATCATTCAAAAGACAAATTAGTAGTGTAAATGTAAACCATAGACATGGATTCCTATGAATTTCATTATTTTTTGTAATAGTTAAATTTTAAATTCGATAATGTGTCTTAAAGTGTTTACTCATTTAACATAACTTACTTTATATTCATTGTTCCATTTGTTTAAAGTTTTGATCTCATAAGTTGCAACCTCTGTGATTTACATGTGTAGTCAATTAGTTATAAGAAATATTTAACAAATAAAATTTTACAGATAAATAAAATCCAAATAATACCCAAAGCGAATGAATTATATTCTTGAACAATTGTTCGATAATGAGGTAATTCCTTTAAAACTGGATGAGAAGCAAAATCTTTTGTGAAATTCTCTAATTGAAGAACAAGTGATCGCATCCACATGATTTTTCCTAAATTCAATAATTTAGCATCCAATTACTATTAAAATATTTAATATGGATAATTAATATTCGAGCCTTTAGTTAGCAATTTAATAATCCCAAAAGAAAGGCAACACATACCAATAATACATTTTGTCTAACAATTACCTCCGACTGGAGGCATCCCCAATGGACATTTCTTCGGCTTCACCTTATGCTTTTGAAACATTCTTTTCGTATTTAAAATCTGATGTAAGAAATATCTTGCGATTCTTTCATACTTGTCATTTAACGTCGTAATTGGAACCTGAACAATAAAAAAATCACAAAAACTTGATAATAATTAGAAATACGTAACTTCTTGGAAAAGTATTGAAATTAAAGCCGAACTAAAAATGCAATATTATTAAGAAAAAGTTAATTTTGAATAATAATAATATCTTAAAAATTAAAATTAAACCATTTTAAACTTACAAATTTGTGAACTTGTTCTAATCTTATTAAAAATTTAATAGCTTGTGGAGTTTCCCAAATATCTTTATAGTTCTTTTCAATTAATCTATTTAACGATATTTTCAAATCCTGGGTTCTTTCCATGAAGTCTGAGTAGTCCTTTTCAAATTCTCTATTTCGATAATCCAAATGATTGTAATTCTTCCCAGTCATGAGCTTCACATGGGCCAAAAATTCTTTTTCTTTCTCTTCCATTTCATCCCAAATAAGTCCGCAAACGTGAGTTTTAAAAAGCGTTTCATAACCATCCAAAATCTCAAATACTTTTAAAATCCGTTTCAAACGCTCATTAAAGGATTCGAATTTCCCAAATACGTAATGCTCGCTTATACAAAAGTCTTTGTTTTTCTTCACACGAGTGTTGTTCGAGTTTAGTGTATAAGATTTCCTATACGCTTTGTAAAGGTCGACGCAATCGTTGATTCTTTGTCTTAACGGAGTTCTTGGTTGATTCCAAATGTTGTATTTTCCACGTTGTGTTAAAAATTCTTTACATTTTTGAATCATTTGGTTTGTAATCTGGTTAATAAAACATGTAATTAATGTTTTCTGTATTTAAAATTTAACAATATTATTATTAACATTAAGTGTTTTAATAGTATAGTATCTGTATGTTATTGTTATTGTAAGTATTGTTTATTGAATAGATTAGATTTTAATACCTTTACTAAAATGTGCGATATTTTCTCAGAAGTATTATAATACATCGAAGATCTCTGGATCATCATGACTGTTTGAATTAACATGTGAGTGTCGCCTCGAATCCTCACGGGATCATCGAGGTAAAGGGAATGGCAGATCTTGTCAATTCTGTCAATATATGCGGCATTGTCACGAGCTTCGATGAAACAAAAGGCAACTTTTTGATCCAATTCTTTCCATACTTTCAAAGCATTTGACCCTCCAATTTGAAGCGTCATAATTGTGAATTTCATCTCTCCAGAATGGATTTTATCCATCAAGATGGAAAGACGAGAGGCTCGTTTCTTCCAATATTCAATTTCATCTTGCGGACCATTCGTGTCCAATTCTTTCCTCAATCGAATCGATTCACTGACTATTTGAGAGACATTTGAATTCCAAATCTTCATACTTTTTTCCAATTCTGCTATTTTTTCTGGAGTTTTTGCGAATCTTCTCAGGTCTTCAATTGTCTCATGGCCAGTGAAGAATTTTTGTGTTTGGACAAGTGAATCATACTCAGATTGAACTGATTCCCAAACACGGAGTGTACTTGAATAAGATCGAAGTGTTGGAATCATTCTTCGACTTAAAGTCATTAAAACTGAATCTTCTAGTTCTGACTCACGGCCTAATTTAACGGATCCAATTGCTGAAGGAATGAAAACATGATCCATTGTTTTTGAAATATAAAGTAGTGCATGGCCAGGTTTCCGATTATCCAACATCCCGCACATAATTTCCTAAAGAATCATAAGTTTATATTATAATTAAAGTAAATTATAAAAATAATTAAATACGTAAATAAAGATACAATTTGTTAACTTAAATCAATAATTAAGCTTATAATGAAACCTTGAAATAATTATCTTCTGTAATTGGTCTTGTAATTCCACTTGATAATCTGAGAAAATATATTCCAATTCCAGTGAGAAGTTTTCCCTTCCCATCTATAGGATTTGAGTCGGCTTGGAAAAGCTTCTTTTTCATAACCGTTCCACCCAGTTGCTTCGGTGGGCTTCCACGTGTACTTTTTGACGTCTAACATCAATAGAATAAGAAATTGAACATAATGTTTTATGCTGAAATTAAATTTTACTATGCATTTTTAATTATGAAATTCAATTTACCGATTCGATAGCCTGTGGTTCCACAATTTCATCTTGATAAAATAATAGAAGAGATGAAGGACCGTTGGGTTGAAATAATGCATGAAACTTTGGAACCTGAATGAAATCACTATGTTATTTAATATAAATTTTAGTTTTAACCATTTAAAGTATTAATTGGAGGATATACACTCAGAGCAGAATGAATAGGAATTTCAAACAAATTATAATAACTTTTTTATTCCTGGATGCATGCTCATGAAAATTGTTATTTTACTATGTATGTTTTACTAAAATGAATTAATTATTTTATTACTTACCAATCCTCCATTGTGAATGAAGTCAGACACGTCACTTCGAGGAAGAGAGATCGCCTATTGACAAATTATAAAAAATAGCCGCATGTTAATTTTCAACTGGCAGTTAGAATTAAATATAATTGATAATTACAATAAAACATTTATGAAATTAACTTTTCTTACCTCTTCAATAAATGAATAAAAGTATTCGATCCGAACGTCCGATTCTGCTCTTCTTTTCACTTCTCCCATTTTAAAATATCCGCTCACGCACTTTCAATTAATAACCCAGTAAACGTTATTGTTATTTTAATGGCACTCATAATGGTATCATAGAAAGAATGGTTTTTTTTACTTTTAGAATGCAAAATATCAATTGAGAAATGGAAATACATAGAATAAAAAACACAAGGGCCAAAGGGTGAAAATGTACTCTCTTCCAGATTTTGTTTAGTCAATAGAAATTCCTTCGGTGCATTCGGATTCTGCACCTTTCGAGTTTTCTAACTTGGTCAAGTAATGTGAAAGGAAGAGCGATATCGATTGAACTGATATACTTATACAATCAAGGGAATACATAAATATTAAATAAATACATAGATATTAATGGTTTTTATGAATATTAACGATGAGTATCAACACTATTAAAATATGAAAAATCAATATAAAATTAAAAAATGCATAAAACCCTGTTTGATACGGCTTGTAATGCAATTACCTTTTTTAGTAAATAAAGAATAGGAAAAGAATTGAATTGAATAACGCTAAATGACAGATGAATTACGGATTATGACATTATCAAATAATATTTATGTACTTTTTATTTAACAAATGAAAAAGTGAACAGGAATTTTAGCATGTAATTGATAGTATGCTGCTCATATCATGGCTCAATGCTAAAGAATGCGATAAAATCGAGGTAAAAATGTTAAAAATACATGATTTACTCGATTAGCACAAATAAGAATTTTAAAGAGTTATTGTAGCAGTTTTAATATCGTAAAAATGTTTTAAAGGATAAACCTCATTGATTTCATTTTGCAGCAAACCTTCATGTGTATTGCTGCTCCCGACCCGACTCCCTAATTTCCTAGCCTAATTACATACCTAAACTATCTTCATTTCTAATATGCTATAACTCCTTCCCCAAATATTCTACCTACAACTTATATAAAAATATACTGTTATAATATGTAGTAAATAATACATATCAAAATGATCTACCAGTATGACCAGTAATGAAAATTGTTTCCAAAATATAATATACGTACTTACTATTGATATATAGTTTCAATTAATATTAATTCGCTCATAAAGTACCTTCGTTCAATATTTAGTATAGGTACTGAATATCCTGTATGAAATAATAAATGTATAATATCAAAGTCCATAGAGTACGAGAGGAAAAATGATTTTAGCTACATGGTCTACATAAATAATATTATGTATTTCTATTTTCATACAAACACTAATTTTAAGCTTACTTATTAATTTTACTGCTATAATGTAAAAGAAGTACTTTAATGGAATTACTTTTAATTAATAAAGAGGAAATTAAAAATGAGATAACGTATACAATGACTTTTAATCTAAGGAAGGAAGGTCATGAGGAATTGAGGAAAACGGGGAAAAGTCCCTGAAATGAATAGCGAGGCTTAAATGTTGCTTTTTAATATCAAGCACATATTTCGCGTGAGTATATCCAACTTGTACCTTAAAACCTGATTTATGCTCCCATAATGAGAGCTTAAATTTAAATGGGAAGTCCCTTGGTGCTGCATGCGTAGTTCTGTAGTTCTTGAGAAAACTCTGTATAAGGAAAATAAGGAAGGTCTTGATAAATCCACATTTTCATATTTCTCTTCTCGGAAACCAATTTTCCGCATAAGAAACTGGGTTGTATAGGATACATGTTAAAAACAGTCGCAAGCTCCTTTGCCATTTCAGTCTCGACCAATTCGCCAATTTGTAAACATCTCTCCTTCTCCTTATTCTATACATACAACCGGCAACCTAAACAAAAAACCCAAAGCGTTAAAGTTTTTATCATTTTTTCGCACAATTTGTCAATTTCTTATATAAAATCTTTTATATATGTATATATATAATATATATGTTGAAAGTGATTCTTAACTTGTCAAGTTATTTGTTATTTAACAAAGAATTCAAGTTAGTTAATCAGTTTTAAAATTACTGTTAATTTTCTATGATGTGTGACAATACTATAATTACACAGTAAATAATTAAAGTTTGGCTAGGAATTATGAAGCTATATTATATTCATATGGAAGGTTAAATTATAGTTATAATTAAATTATCATAAAATTAACTAGATTCATTGTAAGTTCGCAAATATAGCATATAGAATAAATGTCTCGAATAAAAGTATTCCAATCGGCCGAAGAGCTGGATGAACCTGAAGAAGCAGAAATCATAGGAGATATAATTCCAGAGTATAGCCGAGGAACGTTATTCCGAAATGGTCCAGGTAAAACGGAATTGAGTGGCGTGCGATTGAATCATTATTTGGACGGATACGCCATTCTCTCAAAGTTCGACATAGAGGAAAAAAGTGTGAAATTGACCAAGAAGTTCCTCGATTCTGAAGCTTACAAAGGAAGTGTCGCTGCTGGGGGAATTCCAGTCATTTGTAAATTTCAATTTGGACATTTAACTTACGACTTGACATTTAAACTCAAACTAATCCATGAATACTAAACTAAAATATGTATCATAGGAATATAATAAATAAACTTATTACATGTTGCATATATTCAATGTTAACACACACATATTATTATCAAGTCCTATCAAATGTAAACAATAATATTCATTGTTTAAAATTCTATATTTTATGCATTTATAGCAGAATTTGGAACAAAAGCTCATCCGGATCCAAATAGGAATATTTTGTTACGTCACATTCCTTCCCTTGTAAGACTTGAATATTCAACATTTGGTTAAATGGCTTTAATCCTATTAGAAATTGAAATTATTTTTACAAGAGCTAAATGGAATTAATGAATTAAATTATAAATTACAGCTTCCACAATTGACAGACAATGGGAATATTTCCATTTTCAAGCTTGGGAACGAAATGTTCGTGTCGAACGAAACGAATTACTTTCATTCAATCAACCCAGATAATTTGACTTCATCAAAGAAATTCGATACAAACAAACTTTTCGGCCTCATGTCCGCTTGCCCGCATCCAATTGTTGACCCAAGAGACGGCTCAACCTACCACTTAGGAGTCTCAATGAAAACCGGGTTGAAATACAAAATCCTCAAAATCCCCCCGCTGCCTTCACAAAGCGAATCTCCAATTTCTCCCACACTCAAAACACCCATTAAGTCTTCGTGCCTTTTCAAATATGCCAAGACATTGTGCACAATTCCCAGCTCTTCCCTCACCACTTTCAGTTATTTTCACACGTTCGGAATGAGCGAGAATTATTTAATATTCATCGAACAGCCCTTGTTGTTCAACGTGAGCAAAGTCGTGGCTGCAACGCTGTCAAGAGGTCAAAGCGTCCTCAACTGGCTTGAATGGCGCGAAGACGTTTTGAATCGATTTTACATAATTGAGAAGAAGACAGGGAAAGTTTTGGATTTTGAGATTTATTCCAAGGACCCTTTCTTCTTTTTGCACATTATCAACTCCTTTGAAGACGAGGAGTCTGGGGAGTTTCTCACTATTGACATTTTCACTTTCCCTAATGCTAATTTCGTCCTTGAGACGCTGGTCCTTGAGAATATTTTAAAGGATGAGTATTCGGGTGTGAATGATCCGATTACCCAAAGGTTCGTAATTCCGGTGGGATTCATGAGAAGGAAATTGGACAATGAGAAGAGAGATGAAAATGGACCAAGACCAAGTAGTGACAATAAGAATAAAAAAAGCAATTCGCGAAAAGAAAGTAACAATGAGGCGTTGATTGACGGCCGAGCATATTTGCTAAATACAAATAATTCAATCCATTTGATACCCGAAATACTCACTCAAAGCGGCCTTGAATTTGCCAATTTCAACGAGAAATTGAAATGCAAAAATTATCGATATTTTTACGCCTCTGGGTCAGCAAGCGTCGGGGCTTATGGGAACTCCCTGTGCAAAATTGACCTTCATGTGAACAACGTGAGAGGGGAAAGGGAATTGATTTGGAAAGAATCGGAATTTTACTTTCCGGGTGAACCCATTTTTGTTCAAGATCCAAAAGGTGATTGCGAAGACGACGGGATTTTGCTTTCACTTGTAACGAATACAAATGGGAAAGATTTCCTCCTTTTCCTCAATGCGAAAGACATGAAGGAAATTGGAAGGGCGGAGTTCAACGCCAGAATTTCTTTGGACTTCCATGGACTTTTTGTCCATCAAAGCGACTTGCCCTCGCTGGTGACCTCACATGCCAATCAAGAAATCCTTGCTTCAAAAATTTTTAATTAATAGTTTAATAATAAATAATATAATATTTATAATAATTGTTAAACCTATTTGTAGCTTATATAAATAATTAATATATCCATCTTTAAAATGTTCGTAGAAGGAAAAAATAATTTTAATTATTTCATATTTCTAGACCTCAACTTCATTCTAGTTTATACTGTAAACTATGCAACTATTTTAGTATGTACTGATATTTTAGATATATTTTTATTTGGTATAATAACCATACTTATAAATATTTATCTCACCATCTGTGCATACATGCTACAAAATTGCATCTTGTTCATGGACAACGAATGAGATTCTTATTATAAAGAGGAAAATTGCTATTAAATAGCCGTAAATATAATGATTGTTCATAACTTTTGCGGAATTATGTATCACAATGTGTATAAAATTTAAAATTATTCAGCGCAAAGAAATCAGTTGTTTCATTTATTCATTCATAAAAATCTTATTCAACCTCTACTTTTATACATAATTAACTGGAATAGTAATTTGTATAAAGTATGTTAATAGGTAAAATAGCATATCAAAATCTGATCGCATGAGTTAAATAGTTCTATGGCTTTTAATTCTAGCGTTTTAACAAATATCTAGATAGTAAAAAATTACTTTTAGGTAGAATTAATTATTAAAATTTTTAATTATATATTTTACATTATAAAAATTTAGCGTTAATTGGTTTGTTAAGGCATATTAGGGTCGAAATTTTTAGTAATATTAGATAAATTAGGAAATATAAGATAAATTCAATTCTTAAAAATCCATATCATAATGAAAGAGATCATTTCAATTCACTTTGGACAATGCGGCAATCAAATTGGATACAAAGTAAATAAAAAAATAGATACCTTTTTGTACTATTCTTGAAGCTAAATATCTTAATTTTTTTCTATGTACGTTAATATAAATTTAAATTAATTTTATATACACATAGTTTTGGGAGTCGATTTTAAAAGATCATGGTATAAATGAAGAAGGATCATATAACGGAAACCCTTGTGAAATGAATTTTTTGAATAAAACTTTCTTCAATGAAACTTCAGGTATTTCAAACAAAAAAACTCTAACTCTAAGACCATACATGATTGATTACACTATGTAATATAGGTCTTGGTATACTAATATAGCATTACATATTATATTACATTTCGAATACATCATCTAGTATTAATGTTAAATGGTTTAATTAAAAATCATATTAAAAGGTACACCTATTCCACAAGATCAATTCACGTTGATCTGGATCCTAACACTATGATTATTTTGGGAAATTCCATCCATCTCAGAAATCTTATTTCGAGTGAAAACATAATTACAGGAAAATAGGGCACAGGTAAAATCAAAATTAACTTTAAGGAGCTGAGCATTTATGTAATATTTAATGTTATTTAATTTCATAGGCAGCAATTTTGTCAAATGTGGTTTCTCAGAAGGGATTAAATACTCCAAGGAAGTTCTTGAAGTGGTTAGAACCCATGCAGAAAAATATGACTCTCTTCAGGTATATAATACAGCAAAGCATAAAGCCATTTACCTAAATATAATTATAATAATTTTGAATCTTTGCAGGGATTTCTTTTTACACAAGGAATGGGCGGAGGAACTGGGACAGGAATGGGAATGTTTATCATGAGTTTTGTAAATGAGGAATTTCCAAAAAACCCAATTCACAATTGGTGTATTTATCCATCTTCTAAAGTATGAAGAATCTTTTTCTTTATTCAAAATATAAATTAGCTAATCGAATTTTGATAAATTGTAGTACCGTATACGTTTCATTTTTAATCAGGTGACAAAAACAATGGTCGAACCATATAATGTAGTATTTGCAACGAATGATCTCTTGAGTTTTTCTGATGCGGTTTATTGTATTGACAATGAGATATGGTTTTTATTAAAAAAAGATTTGTAAATTTTACAGTATTTCACAGTGTAGTTAAATTAAACTATATATTAATAATTACATACAGGCACTCTTCGATATCTGCTTCAAATCATTTAAAATGGAATATCCTTCGTTTACAGATTTGAATCATTTAACGCCGGTAAATAGCTCGATTATATTAAATGAAATAAATAAAAACCAAATTATTTGTAATAAATATCTGTACATGAAATTTCATAAATAGCTTGTTATGACTGGAGTCACTTCATCGTGAGATTTCACGGAACACACGATATGAATTTACGGAAAATGGGAATTAATTTGGTTCCAATTCCCAAGTTAAAATTTCTCGTCCCTTCATTTTCCCCCTTTTAATGGTATTATTTGTTATATTTAAATTAAATTAAATTTTATTAAATTCCATTTATTAAGGGAAGGAAAGTCAAAAGTCATAAATTGAGAAATGAATGTCATAAATCTCTAAGTTTATGTAAAATAGAAGGAATATAAAATCATTATTGCATAAATACCTTCCAAACCATCTCCAACAAGGGAAGGAACAAAATAGAAATTGATTTGGCTCATGGGAAAAACATCAAGCTTAGGATCAATTACATAATTAAATATGCTAAAATGTATATTTTAATAATTGTGATTAAATTATTCTAATTAAGCTTTAATTAAAGACATTAATACCTACTATATTAAAGACTGCCTAATGTTTTATGATTTAAACACTGATGAGTCGAATAATGATTAATCCGAAACTAATACTATAATGTAATGGTAAATAAAAAGAGTAACAAATGTGGAAATTAATAGATAATTAATAAGTGATTTTATTAACTTGTTTCTAATATCGCACTTCCAATTTCTCTTGTGACATAACTTCATCTCCATACCTAAAAAAAACCCGAAACTGAATAATCCACACAAAGAATTACTAACTTTTAGTACATACAATCATTTAAGTTACATGTATGTACATAATATGTATTTATTTATGTATTACGCAAATAAATATACGTATATAAATTAATAATAAATAATTACCATTATTATGGTGATCGCAAAACTGCCCCGAGAAGATTCTTGAGATCCATTTGAATTCCTTCAAGATCTTTCTTCATTTCTTCCTTGAATTCCTTCAGATCCTTTTTCACTTCTTTGAGTTCCTTCACATCTTCCTTCAACTCCCTTAAATCCCGTTCGATTCTTTCCATTCTGCCTTCTTCCTCTTGGCTGTATAAATTAATAATATTTAAAGAACAAAATAAATAAAATTTTAAATTTTAAAATTTTTGAAATATAATAATACTTCACAAATTGTTAAATATACTTTGTTAATGTATTAGTTATGGAATATATTGTTTATATGTAATTTAATTACGCCAATCTTTTTTCGCTACTTTGTACACCTGAGCTTCCAGATAAACTATAATGATTTTCCACAATAAACTTTATCATCATCTCTTGGGTCCATTTTATGCTTGTTTAAGACAGTCTAGAACTGAACCGAAATTTTACTCAAATTAAGACAGTTGTCAAGTCTCAATTCCTTTTGTAGATAGCTTATCAAAGGTTGATCGTTTATAAAAGGCATATTTCCATATTTCCAAACAACCAACAATTTATCATATTTATACATTATACAAGTAATGAGTAGAGAAATGTATTGAATTTTAACTTCCCAATTCCCTTCATTCGTTCAAGTTATAATAATAAATGATAAAGTAACATTTTACCTATTTTAGAATTATTTAA
>JAQGBZ010000501.1:0-38939 GCA_034687125.1 Neelides folsomi
AAGACAATTGGACTCCTTTATGCTATGCGTCAAGATTTGGACATTCAGAAGTTGTAAAAATACTTTTAGAAAAAGGAACAAATATTAATGTTTTAGATAAAGATAATTTGACTTCTTTACATTTAGCGTCGAGTAATGGACATTCAGAAGTTGTAAAAATACTTTTAGAAAAAGGAGCAAAAATTAATGTTTTAGATAAAGACAATTGGACTCCTTTATGCTATGCGTCAAGATTTGGACATTCAGAAGTTGTAAAAATACTTTTAGAAAAAGGAGCAAAAATTAATGTTTTAGATAAAGATTATTTGACTTCATTACATTTAGCGTCAAGTAATGGGCGTTCAGAAGTTGTAAAAATACTTTTAGAAAAAGGAGCAAAAATTAATGTTTTAGGTAAATATAATTGGACTCCTTTACATTATGCTGCGTATAATGGACATTCAGAAGTTGTAAAAATACTTTTAAAAAGAGGAGCAAAAATCCATGTATTAGATAAATATAAATTGACTCCTCTATTTTTTGCGACTAAAAATGGACATTCTGAAGTTGTAAAATTGCTTTCACAAAAAAAAGAAAAAATATGATTAAAATAATACAATACTAGTCAATTTTAATTTCTAATTTATATATTTAAAAATTCTATTAATTTTTTAAATTAATGATTATATTTATTTAAGTATTATACTAATTTATTAAATCTAGATGACTTATTTATACCCTTTCCATAATAATTTAATTAAATATAGAATTCTTTAAATAACTTTAGATGGTAAAAACGTGTAAATCATACTGTTAGTAAATCGATAAAATAAAGTTTTTATTTTAATAGAAATTGTAAATTGATTTTCATATTGATTGCCTTTATAGAACAATTCAGTAATTGTAACTCAACATGTAATTGTAGAACAATTTAGATTTAAGTTATTGAAGGGGAAAATGCGTCGATTATTTCATTTGATATATTTTTCCATGAAATTTCGATGGAACTCAGATCGAAGGGTCGTTGATGAAACCCTTGGTTTTGTACGGGTCTTCTGCTCGGGCACAATTCTTGAAAACTACATCTTCATCCCAACGTCTCTTAACCTATCAAAATTAACATTATATAAGACAAAAATAATTTCAAAAATTTTCTCGGAACCTGACATTTCCGTTATGTGTAGATCGATAATTTGAAAATTTTTTTTGGATCCTAAAAACCGCTAAAATTCATACTATATATTTAGGGATGCCGCATGCACTCGTTTATGAACTCAAAACTATGTATTCGAGTGCATGAGTGCATAAAATTTTATACATAGCCTATGTTACCTAATGAAACGAAAGGGTGTTACGAAAAAACACCCTCTGTAAAACATCCTAGATCCGCTACTGGTTTTACTGTGAACGACTACGAAATGGAGGAAGTAGATGAAGGTCATTACAGAAATTACGTGAGAATTTGGGGACCTCCGCCAATAATGACGCAAAATTAAATTAAAAAATTAAAAACCTATTGAAAATGCCATTTTTTAATTTTTTTCAAAGTGTTCCCAATTTTCAAATTTCATCAAATTTCGTACTAGATATTATAAAGGTTTTTTAAAAAAATTTACAATATCGCTAGGTTCACATTTTGACCTATCCCCTCCTCTCCCTTTCCAATTTCTAGATCCACCCCTGATATTATAAATATATAAACATAAATCTTATAGGAAATGAATTGTAAATTAAATAAACTGCAACTGTTTAAATTTAAAATTATGCCATGCCAATAATTATTTAAAACCACAAATTACAAACATAGAAATAGAAAATAGAAATAGAGTACAAAGATCGAAAAGATGTTATGTGTAAAAGCATAGGTAAATATTTAAAGAATGTTCAACAGATTTTTCAACAAATCTCAATTAAATAAAAATTGCATTTTAATAATAAAACATTAAGATGGAATTTAATAACTTCGAATCTCTAGTCAGAATTAATTGGAAAAAACTTTTAATCGTCGGTTTATTATTTGTTATATTATATTCGTTATTCTGTCCATATTATATTAATTCAAATTTTATGTTATTTTCTGACAAATCTATTTTGTTGGAACATACAGAAAGTCATGAGATTGATCAAATCATTAATCATCAAAATGAATCAAAAATTTTATTAGATGAAACTTTATACGACGAAGAGAAAATTCTTGAAGCCTCCATTGAAAGATATAGAAATCTTCCCAAAGCTCCTTATATTTACGGCAATCAACCTGGTGGACCACGATTTTTAAAGAATATATCGTGTGCATATTTTCCAGTACTTGAAAATATTATTTTTAGTAATAAATATTGGCAGGTAAATAATATATTTAATAATGGTAAATCTTTTATTTAAAATTTTCTAAGTATTGTTACTTTGCTACAATTAGTATTTTAAGCTAATTATTATAATGCAAAATGTAACTGATGTAATTTAATTATGATTTGAGGAATTACATACAAGCAATGGAAGCTTTCTTCTTTATGGCGCTTATTACGATGAAAGGATTCCAATCAATGGAACCTTTATAAGAATTTTTGGTATGATCAATCGCGCTAAACCAACAGTGAAAACAAATTGTCAAATTTGGTTTTCTGACCAATGGGAACCGATCATTTCTCCTGTATGATTTATCAATTAATATAATTAATAACTATATAATTAATATATTTTAATAATATTTATAAATTGTAGGTCATTGAATACAAATTGATCTGGATGACAGACACTGATTTGGCCAATAAGAATTTACAGCCTTATTTAATCACTTGTGCAATAACAAATAATAATAAATCTGTGAGTCGGTAAATAAAAAAATTAAATAAAGTTTTGAATATTGTAAATATACATTTTGTGTCTATAGTGTTTATGTTAAATTTTTAAATGAAATATTATTATTTAGATTCCAACATCAGTTACTTTAGTTGAAAATATTTGTGATCACGGAACAAATAATTTAAAAGTTCAATTCGAAAAACCGAAAATAAAAACTGATTTTGGTGTTTGCGTCAATGCATTGGATTTCCCTATGAATGATATAAGCGTTCGGATCGTTGAATGGATTGAACTTTTACAGATTTTAGGAGCAAAGAAGATTTACATATACGAATTAGCTGTTCATCAAAACATATCAAAATTAAAAACAATTATATAATAATTTATACAGTTTCAATAACAATGATTTGCCATTGGTAATGTTGTTTATTCAATGTTACCAATACAAGTTGAGTTTATTGTGACTTTAGTATACCAATAAGTAAAATAATTTAATTAATTGGCTTAATTTACTTAAAATAGGTTTTAGAATTTTACGAAGAACAAGGAATTGTTGATTTAACTCCTTTGACTCATCCGTGGACATCTAACGATCCTTACATTAGAAATTTTTACATGCGGAAAAGATATTTAAAAACAACTATCAGATTCCAAAATGAATTGATTGCATTGAACGACTGTTTTAATAGAAACATGTATAAACATGATTACATTGCATTTATTGATGTAGACGAGGTATTTGCATAAACTACATATCTAATTTATTTATTGAAAACTCAATTTAATATCCAAACCATCATTTATTTATATACCTTAGAAGTAATTATTATTATAAAATATGTATTTTTGAATTTACATTGTATTTATTCGAGGTTATAATTCCAATAAAAAGAAATAACTGGGCTGAAATGATGGAAGACTTAAAGAGAAATTTTAGCAAGAGATTTTCTTATCAATTTCGGAATATTTATTTTTTTGATGATTTGGTTCCTCAAGAGGGTTGGTATTCAGAAGTTCCCAAATATCTTCATATGCTTCAGGTTGGTTAATTGCATGTCAATATTTGCATATAATTACTAAATTACAGTTAAGTATTATTTAAAGTTTTTAATAATTGATTATTATTTAGCATATAACGAGAGCAAAGAATTATAGTGATCGAGGAGTTTCAGTAAAATCCTTTATGGATCCCCAAGAAGTTTTAACTGTCCACAATCATACTCCACTACAATGTTTAAAAGGAGATAAATCTGTTTGCAAATCTGGTAAAGTTCGTAAAGAAGATGGCCATTTGCAACATTATCGAGCATCAACTCATCCACATTACCATGGAAGATTTCACAATGAGACAGTCAAAGACAAAACATTGTGGAAATACAAAGGGGAATTAATTCAAAGAACCGAAAAAGTTCTCAAAGTACTTGGGTTTTTTCAAAATGTTAAAACTTAATGAAAATAAATTGAAATATGTATTAAAAAAGTGAATTAAATAAATAAGGCTTTAAAATTTTATTATGTTCCCAATTTTAAGTTTAGTTAATAAGGAGAAACTTTTTTACTTTCCAAATTCTTACCTAACTTTCACAAATACACAGTTTATAAAATCAATTTAATTTTATTTAATACTTTATATTGTGCTTATATGCTAATGCTAACTAATTTAAGCTAACCTTATCTCTTATATACTTCAAATAGAATCGTTAACATTATATCATTCATTCATAATGTAAAGTCACTTCACAAAGAGGGATATAATTCCTAAATTGAATTAAGATAATGTGTACGAAGCCTTAAATGCCTATATTAATAAATAACCTATTACATAAAAAATCAATAAAGTTGAAAATAGGCTACTACTAAATACTGAGGTACAGCACTCCGTATAGGGACAAGCTGGATGGCATTTGTATATTCCGTTTGGTGGCGGGATGGATTTAGGCGGGATTTGCTTATTACTTATTATTGCTTCTAGTGAGATAAATATTCTTAAGTTTTATAATTAAAATGGGTCCAAAAATTAGTCAAAAAGTTAAGGGTATGGTTTTAACCTACTCCAATAAATTTACTGTTCGTGTGATTATTGACAATTTGAGAATGGCGAATATCATCATTTCAAGAAATGCTGTACACAACATAATTAATAATAAAGGTAACATAAACATTAATAATTAGTTATAATGGCCAAATCTTACCAAGATATCAATATATAAAAAAGAAGATAATTGGAAGTCGGTGAGAAAATTTCGAGTCAAAAAGGATCAGTTTGGAGAAATTTAGAGATGTTCAAAATCATTTTCATGCATAAATTTTAATATTCATAATTTATTAGATTGTATCATATTTGATTGTCTTATTGTATTTATAGAGAAGCAAAAAAATTCCAAAATTTATTTAACTAAACTATGTATAAACTATCCACTTAATAACTGAACATAGGGATATCAAAACATGTGTAAAATATAACAAATTTCTATGGATTTCCATATTGTTTTCATTATCCCTTGATGGTTAGTTTGTATAACTAAGTTATTGATTTAAAAACATGACAAAAATTTTAATTTTTGACTTTTCTCGAATAGTTCAAAAAATTAATCGATTATCTTCCCTATGCTACCAATGAAAAATTTGAAACATGCATAAGACCAATAATCTAATTGAGAATATTTGGAAGTATGGATTGTATTAATTGTTATTAGATGAACTTAAACTGATTAACTTGTGGTGCTAAATGAGGAACAAGGGTTTTAATTATAACAGAACAAATAGAGTAGATTTATTCAACACGATAAATCTTTGATGCTTTTAAGAGCTCGAATTCGTTCTTGCCTTTGCTAGACTCAGAGGAATAATGAATGCCCCTTGCATTCCTTCGTCCTGGTTCCAAGTGAAGAAGAATAAAGGAAAGGTCTCTTACCTTTCCGATTTCCCTAAATATAAATAACTTATTCCTAGCATAATGTATTCGCCCAGAACATATACAATATAATATATGCAATATAATGTAGAATTTCCAATTTATTCAAAATTTACAAAGATCGATTTATGATTTTGTAAAATTTTTGTTAGACAATATCAGATCATAGAATGTAATTAGGGTTATTGTTGCTCATCTTTTAATTCATCGTTTTTTCCCTACCTAAAAGTAGGGAACGGTTACCCAAATTTAGCCCGGGATCTGGATCTTGACCAAATAAAGTAGCTTATAAATTTTATCATATATATTAATTAAAATAATACACACACATCAAGGTGACAATTTTTATTAAAACTAATTGTAAGTACTTACCTAAGACCTTAATATCGTCTTTTTCGATTATTGAATAATCGAAAAAGACGCTATGTGTAAAAAGCATAAGTTACTATTTAAAGAATGTTCAACAATTGGAATAATACTAGTTGGATTCTGTTGGATTAATAAATTAATAAAACAAGTTAAATGCGGACGAAACTGATTTTCATAATTTTCCCTGTCTTGTATTCATTTATTTTATAACAACTCGGCTTTCAATTACACTCCAATTTAAATAGCTAATAAGTCGTTTAATTTGCCTTTGTAATGTTGGTTAATTGGTGGATGGTAATTCAACGACGTTTACTTCGCTACTTCAAACATTTCTTTACACTAATTCGGACTCAATTTTTCTTCACCTACCTGGGTCTGACCAGAATTTACTCAAAGACAGAATTTATACCCTTTGAGTCAATCAACAATAATTTTGTATCAAATACAAATACCGATCAAGTTTGACTTTATTCAGAAACACACGATATAGATTTAAACGCAGTTACTTAATTTAATTAAATATTTTATTCGGATTTTGAACAAAGCTTACTAAAGTTATTAATTGGAATCATGCCGAATAATAAAGTAAATATAGGATTAAAAAATATATCCTAAAATTTCTTATTTTATAAAATACGGTGAATTAATATTTATACATTATAAAATGATAAAATCAATAATGTTTTATTAGAAACCAAAAGCGAAGAAAAAGAACTTGGACTCTTTAAAACAAGAACTAGAAATTGAAGATCACAAATTGGATCTTGACGAGCTTATAAAAAGTTTAAGAACAAATGCCAAAACGGTAATTTAAACAAATTACATTTAAAAACAAACTTAACGAATATTTTAAATAAGTAATATTTTTAATAAGTAAATTTGAATTAAGATGTGGATTATAATATTTGTTAATGTAATAAATTTAGGGTTTAACGAACGTCTTAGCAAAATTGAATTTGGAAAATCATGGTCCGAATATTTTAACTCCTCCACCCACAACGTCAGAATTTGTGATTTTCATGAGGAATATGTTCAGCTACTTTGGAATTCTCCTTTGGGTTGGAGCTCTGCTTTGTTTCATTGCGTTTGCTATTCAAGCCGGTTCTTATGACAATCCGCCAAAGGACAATGTATGCAAATGCAATAAATGCATTAATTTTATAATCGTATATAAATATATGTATTAACTAACTAATGAATTTTTACAATTTTCAATTCAGTTAAACTGAACTTCTATATAATTAATTATTTTGTAAAATTATAATTATAAATATATAACTGTTTTAAATCTTATTTGAATTCTTGATGTTTTATCAAGCTCTGGCTGGGAATAGTTCTTGCCGTTGTTGTGTTCGTAACGGGGATTTTCAGTTATTATCAAGAATCGAATAGTAGCAAGATCATGGAATCGTTTAAAGACATGGTTCCACAATTTGCCACTGTTATACGGGAAGGATTTAAAAATACAATTAAAGCTGAAGAACTTGTCATTGGAGATATTGTGGAAGTTCAATTTGGAGACAGAAGTAAAATTTAATTAATTTAACAAAATTTCAATTCATTTTTAATTATTTTCATATTAATATTTGTCATAAAACTAATTGTAATTCATAAATGTTAAAATAATCAAATTGAGAAATCAATTTAAATTTTTCATAAAGTTCCTGCCGATATTCGTATATTAGAAGCCAGTGGATTCAAAGTTGATAATTCCTCTTTAACTGGAGAATCAGAACCCCAAAGGTTTTCCATCTTTAAAGCTGTAATTGTTTAATTTAATTAATTTTTTTTATTTAGCCGAACTCCTCAATGTACAAATGACAATCCTCTTGAAACCAAAAATCTTGCATTTTTCTCAACAAATGCAGTTGAAGGTAAAAACCATGAAATTCCAAATTAAAATAAAAATTAAATTAAAATTTACAATTAAATTAATTAATCCCAATTATTTAAATTATTTTGAAAATTGATAGGAACGGCGCGCGGTTTAGTCATCCGATGCGGCGATAATACTGTAATGGGCCGAATTGCGGGTTTGGTTTCTGGACTCGAACAACAAGAAACAACTCTAGCAAGAGAAATTCATCATTTCATTCATATCATTACCATTGTTGCTGTTTTTCTTGGGATTGGTCTTCTGGTCACTTCCATCGCCCTTGGATATCATTGGTTGGACGCTGTGATTTTCTTAATTGGAATTATCGTCGCTTGGGTTCCCGAAGGTCTTCTTGCCACCGTCACCGTTTGCCTCACACTCACAGCCAAAAGAATGGCGGAGAAAAATTGTCTTGTCAAGAATTTGGAAGCTGTTGAAACCCTCGGGTCAACTTCTTGCATTTGTTCTGATAAAACGGGAACTTTGACCCAAAATCGAATGACCGTTTCTCACATGTGGTTTAACAATCAAATTGTTGAAACTGATACAACAGAAAATCAATCCGGGATGAAATTTGATAAATCGAGTAATGAATTTAAGGTAATTAAAATTCGAAAAATGCAATAAAGCGTTTGCGGTATTTAGTTAACTATTAAATAATTATATAAAAATTACTAATTTAATTTAAGTTAAGTTAAATTAACTTGATTTAATTGACAATAGGCTCTGGCTCATGTTGCGGCTTTGTGTAGTCGCGCAGAGTTTAAACAAGGTCAAAATAAAATTGAGGTCATGAAGAGAGAAGTCAACGGCGACGCTTCTGAAGCTGCGATTCTTAAATGTATGGAAATTGCATTGGGAGATTTGATGAAATATCGGAGCAATAATCCTAAATTGTGCGAAATCCCTTTCAATTCTTCAAACAAATATCAAGTTTCAATTCACAGCAACAATTCTGATCCTTGTTTCCGTCTTGTCATGAAGGTACTTAAACAAATTAATTAAACTAAAATTAAAAATCTATTATTTTAATAACATAAAGTAAATGACTTTTTCTATTATTTGATAGGGAGCGCCAGAACGAATTTTAGAAAAATGCACAACGATATTCATTGATGGAAAAGACAAGATTTTGGATGAGGAAATGAAGGATGATTTTCAAAAGGCTTATTTGGAATTAGGCGTTTTGGGAGAGCGCGTTTTAGGTTCGTTTATAAAACATTTAATTTAAATTAAAAAAGTTAACTAAATACTTAAGTATAATCACGGTGTTTATAATTGATTTCAAAGGTTTCTGTGACTTGGTTCTTCCTTCGGATAAATTCCCGCTTGGATATAAATTCAGTGCCGAATCTGAAAACTTCCCACTCGAAGGTTTTCGATTTGTTGGTTTAATTTCTATGATTGATCCTCCAAGGGCAACTGTGCCTGATGCCGTCGCCAAATGTCGATCTGCTGGAATCAAGTTAGAATTCTTATAAAAAATTCTTTAAATTCACAACATTTAACTTAGAACTATATTATTAAAATTTAATTTTGTTATTTTAATCAAGAGTTGTAATGATTACTGGTGATCATCCAATCACTGCCAAAGCTATTGCCAAATCAGTTGGAATATTTTCCGAAGGTAATTTCATCATAACACTCTTTCTCATAATTAATAAATTTTAATTATAATAATAATTAATTCTAATGAAATTTATTAATTACAATTTATTTATTTTTATAAACTTTTATTATTTTGTTATTTCAGACACTGAAACCGTTGAAGATATTGCTGAACGGTTAAACATAGACGTCAAAGAAGTCGACCCAAGCAGTGCCACAGGAGCCGTAATCCACGGACAAGAATTAAAAGATTTAACTCCAGAAGAACTCAATTACGCTTTGGGTCATTACAAGGAAATTGTTTTTGCTCGAACTTCACCACAACAAAAACTCATCATCACCGAAGCGTTCCAACGACGTGGAGAAATCGTCGCTGTGACTGGAGATGGAGTCAACGATTCACCCGCATTAAAGAAAGCTGACATAGGTCATTTCATTTTATTTTTTTCATGTCAATTTCATAATTTTTAACTTTTTGAAAATTTGTGCCTTGGTGCACGATTTAGCTTCAAGGCTCTAAAATTAATGTTTTTGTAGGAGTTGCCATGGGAATCACAGGATCCGATGTATCGAAACAAGCAGCCGACATGATTCTACTTGACGATAATTTTGCCACAATTGTAACAGGAGTTGAAGAAGGGCGGCTCATTTTTGACAATTTGAAAAAATCCATCGCTTACACGCTGACTTCCAAAATCCCTGAAGTTTCTCCGTTCCTTTGTTTCATTTTGTTCGACATTCCTTTGGCTCTTGGGACAATTACGATTCTTTGTATTGACTTGGGCACTGATATGGTTCCAGCTATTTCTCTTGCTTACGAAAAGGCCGAATCGGACATTATGAAAAGAATGCCAAGAAATGCTCAAAAAGACCGACTTGTAAATGAAAGGTAAACAGTATATTTTTTAACATTTGATTATTATAGTTTTATTATAACATTTAAATAATATATTGTAATTTTAATTAGAACCTTTTAAAATCATTCTAATTGACATTTTAATTTATTTAAAGGTTAATTTCTGTCGCTTATGGTCAAATTGGAACAATTCAAGCAGCCGCAGGTTTCTTTGTTTATTTCGTGATTATGGCTGAAAACGGTTGGATGCCGAATGATCTTTATGGTGTGAGAAAACGATGGGATTCTCGAGCCGTAAATGACCTTCAGGATTCATTCGGACAAGATTGGGTAAATTAAATTTCTTATATTTAATAATCCTCAAATCCTGATTCTTCTCGTACTAATTGGCTTATAGTTAATCTATCTTAAACAATTACATTTGTTCTATTCATTAAATTAACCAAGTCAAACTCGATTTATTCAGACAAACATTGAGATTTTTGTAATTTAACTCTGATTCAATCCAGAATTTAAAAATATTTAATTTTTTATTCATGAAAGTAGCAAGCAAGTATTGGTAGTTATGATTTTTTATTCATGGGAGTAAAATGAATAAAAGATATAAGAAGTCTTGAATGAGTGAAAGTTGTAAGAGTTCTGTCTTTGGCAATTAAATTCGTAATGGCTCATAAAAACTCCCCAAACTGCTAATTAAGTTTTTACTAATATGATTGTTTAGCATATAAATGTTTAAATTGAATGAACCGGAAAAATCTTTTTGAATCTAGACATACACCGATCGTAAGAAGTTGGAGTACACGTGTCACACAGCCTTCTTCGTCGCCATCGTCATCGTTCAATGGGCTGATGGTAATTAAATTTAAATTTCCATCCTTCCATTCATAAATAAATACTTTTCCCAATGCGATTAGTTGTAGTTGAATTTAGTATGTATATAAGGTCAGATGCAGTTTGAACAACTTTTACAATCTTTTAAATTTCATTCATGGCATTCATGAAGGAACTAAAACCATTATAATTATTATGATAAGTTAAGTGATGGAAAATGGTAATGGCCGATTCAAGCCGATGGGAATTTTGTGGGAATTGGCGCTAATTGATTTCAAATTATCATATTTTAGTCATCATATGCAAAACAAGGAGGCTCTCTCTCTTTGAGCATGGAATGGGGTGAGTTGTCAAACTTTACATTAATATTGGTAGCAATTAAAATAAATTAAAAACGAGCACACAATGATTTCCAACCTTCCAATTCCATTCAACTTACATGAATTATGTATGAAAATAATGTGTTTTGTGTAATGAACACGTGTATGCTTACGCAAGTTTATTATATATAATATAAATTTTACTTTAATTTATATTACAATTCAAGTTCAATTGCAATAATTGCGGTTATTATTTTTTTTACAGAAATCACGTTTTGAATTTTGGACTTTTCTTTGAAACTGCCGTAGCTGCTTTTTTGATGTACACTCCTGGGATGGACGTTGCACTTAAGATGCAACCACTCAAGTTAGTTAAAATTATTTTTACTAACTTCAATTTAAAACAATTATTTTCTTGATTTGTTAATATTGAATTATGAGATTTTAAGAGAAATGTAAACTTTTTATTGTTTAGGATCAATTGGTGGATTCCTCCAATGCCGTTTTCTCTCCTCATTTGGGTTTACGACGAAATTCGGAGATATATCTTACGAAGGAATCCTGGCGGATGGTGTGAATTGGAAACGTATTATTAGAAACATTTCATTTTGAGACAGTTTAAAATATAATGCATTTTAATTAATCAATGAATTGCAAATAATAATTTAGTTATGTGGTTATGTGAAATTGTGTATTTAAAAGCCAATAAAGTATCCAATTTATTAAAATATTTAAATCTTAAACTAAAACTATCATGTTAAAATCATTTATTAATCACAGTCATAAAAAATCCCATTTCTGTTCAATGGCGCTACTATTGCATTTGTTTAATTTTACTTGATCTAAAATTGTTGTTGCAGTTAAACAATTTATTTCATTGTAAGTCAATTGTTTTGTTTCAACATTGTATTCCCATTGGTTTTTCAATCTATTTTCAAATTTTGAACAATTGTCTACTAAAATAGAAGTGACATTGTTGAATGCAATTACACACCCAGTTTCAATTTCGTTTTCTTCCCAGACAAAATGTGTCATTAATTCTTTTTTATCAGTGAGATAAAACACCTGAAAATTACAAGTTTTGAAATTTTATAGCTCCAATTTAAAAATTCAAATATTTTTGATTTTCCACCTGAATTGATATATCTCTTTTGCAATTGCTATTAAGTCCCATTTTCTGTTTCCTCCAAAATGTATCCAAACAATGGGAGTTATTCAAACTTTTGATCTTTAAAATTAATTAAAATAATTATAGTTTTATAAACTTTTTCAATATTATAGTAATAATTGATTTTTGTTTATTTTAAATTATATAAATTTACCCTTCCGTATTTTATTAGCCCTGGATGGAATTTGTTACGAAATTTTTCCTTGTAAACGTTATCTAAATACCATTTAAATGATTTGCAATTTAAACGTTGGCGGAATGCAACTCTTCTTGAAATATCTCCAACATACGAGTCCTATACATTTGAATTTATTATAAAGATAATTCCTGTTCAAGTTTACACTTAGTTATATTTATTATATTACAGTATTATATTTTCTTTATATTCATGTATTTAAATATAAAAGTAAAAGCTGTACTTGCATTTTTCATATTTAAATATTCTAAAGCCATTTCTTTGAACTCATCCATCCAAACATGGGCCATTCTTGCAGAATTGTAATAATGTGAAGGAGTGCTTGTATTTCCAACAGTCAATCCATATGTGTGGTTTGACCTAAATAAATGACCTACACGAGAACAAGGATGAACCTCAACGGAACCTCCACATTGCCAATTTCGAAAACTTATTTCTAAATTTTCCCCTCCCCATGTTTCCATCCCCGGATCAAATGAACCAATTTCCCAAAAATACTTTCGTTCAACTCCAATTGCAGCTCCCATCATAACAGGTGAAAACACAGGTGGGATTTCTTCTTTGGTTGAATTAAATTTTGGCATTGGAACTTCAATCCATTTGAAAATCATGTCCAAATAAAAACCCAATTTAGCTGTGTAAGCCGATGTACTATAGTAGAAAAGTTCATTAGGTGACATTGAAGTGGTCGTGGGAGTTACAATGGAAGTTCTGCTTTGTTGAATTCTTTTTAAAATTGGTTCAGCCCTTTAATAAACATTTAAAATTAAATAAAACTCCAATTAAACTAATAAGCAATTAACTTTAACTATTATTTAATTATTAAGTAATTGTTAATTTAATAAAAATTTAGCTATTTTTTAATTACCAAAAATTTTCAACTTCTGAATGTGAATCCATCATAATTAAAACATCCCCAATAGCTAAATGAGCTCCGATCATTCTTGCTTTAATTAAACCTGCTCTTTTTTTCAATCGAACAAGTCGGATCTTTTCAATGTTAAATTGTGTTAAAATGTAACGTTCCATTTTTTGTTTATTTTCTTCATAATGACTCTCATCATCCACAATGATGATTTCTTTTAAAATATTGACGGGAGTTCTGTTGACCACGCTGTGTAAAGTTCTCATTAAAGTTGTCAAAGGTTCGTTGTGGCAAGGAACAATAACAGAAAGGGTTGGAAGGGAATTAACATCATATTTAATATTTTTACATTGTTCTGGACGTGAATCCGGAATTGTTCGATTGGGAGAAATCATTTTACTCAAAATCCAATTAAATCCTTCATTTTTAATTATTTTCTCCATTTCATTGAAATTCTTAAACAATGAAATATTAAAGTTTGTATTATCGTTAAAGTCGGGGTCAATGTAGTCAAAGTCATCTTGAATTTCTTGATCAAATTCAAAATTTTTATTTGCTTTGAGCTGATTGAAAAAATCAATTTCTTCAAATGGAATTTCTTTAAGGACAATTTCAACAAATTCGTCCAAATTTTCTAAACGAACTTTTGATCTCAATTCCATTAATTTTGTTAAGTCAAACTCAACTGGTTTTTTAATTAACAGAACTTCACTTAATTTAGAACCCAAATGAAATTTTGGAATATAAAAGTTGTTTTTGAATAAAATGACACACGTTAAAAGGATAACGAGAATTTGCAAAATAAATATTTTAAACATCCACGTTTTGCTCTTATTGTTCTTCATATTTAAAACCAATCAATATTAATTTAACTTTTTCTCTGAAGTAAAATTTTATTTTCTCGTAGACTTAAAAATATATATTAAATTTATTAACACAAATTATTACAATTATTTCACAAGCACATCTTAAACTGCAGTCTGGCATTTATATTGAATATTAATTAAAAACTATCCATGCCGTAAGATAATATTTATAACTATTATTATATTAACTATAAACTATAACATTCATAATCTATATAGAGAACCTGTACATAGAGATAATGTCTACTTTTATATACTATATACTTATATACTATAGTAGACACTATCGTTTAATTTATTATATTATACACAGGAATGTTATGTAAATACATATTTTTTGTGGTTAGTGGAATATCTTACAGATCTAAAAATTACTCCAACTAAATATAATATAAGATATTATATGTAAGTTGTCTAGTTATTAACATTGGTTCAATTAATCCACATTGTACGTGTGTCACAATATTTATAAGTTATAAAAAGTATTCTTAAACAATCGTTTCCCCTTTTATGATAGAATAAATCATTCTCTTATACAATAAGAAAACAACAAGCATAATTTTATATTCATTAAATTGTATCAAGGAATTACTGTAACTGCGATTGAAAATATCCAACTAAAGATGATTTCGGACAAATGAACGCAATGTGATTATTCTGATTACATAAAACTGTGTTCCAATAGTGAGCAATTTCCTGAGAATAATTCTGTTTCATTCTTCACAATCAACCATTTTAATTATTTATTATAATACTAAATTTACTAACATTTTATTAAAACTATTAATACTTAAATAAAAAATGGTTTTAATAAAAATAGATATATGATATTGGATATAACTAGATAAGATAAATAAGACAATGCCCTTCCATATTTAGCTAAGCCAAGTTGGAATTGACATCTGAACTTTCCTTAATAAACATTATCCAAATGCCATTTGATTAATGTACATTTTAAACTTTCACGTAACAGAATTTGACCCGAAATATCAATAATATAATTATGCTGTAAGCCAAACGAGAAGCCGCCAAGAAACTCGCAATGGAAAATCCGTTTTTGGCTGGAGGAATTGACACGAGAAATATCAAGAACACAAGAGATTATCAAACACTCTACGCTTCACTATAAACTTCGATATAAATTCCAATCTAACATACACAAGTGAAATAGCAATTGGCAATATAATATTATATATGTTTATGAATTTAGAACTCGAGTATTAACAAAATAGATCATTCATCTTTACCAAATGCTCTGTTAAGATTTAGGCTTCAAGAGTTATAAAGTTGCCAAACTAAATATGTATTTGAGCATGGATTGAGAATAATACTTAATTGGCAAGATATCATGTCAGTATGTATTTATTTCTAATATTAAATTAACATTTGGACCCAATATATAGAGATACCGCAGGAACTCGAGTATGTATAAATACTATGTATAAATGAATAAACGCTATTCACTCGCCAAACGGCGTCACAACCAATATATTATAAAAAGTATTCAAGTTAACCATTCAAATTTTCACTGTTAAAAATTCTTTACTTTTCTTGGATGTTTGCGATTTTTTCTTTTTGGTTTTCGAGTTGATTGATAGTTTATATCTTTTTTGTGAGAAAGGAAAAGGGAAAAATGCCATCTTCAAAATTTCTTACCATTTGGATTTCATAATCGGTTGTTTCATTTAATAGTGCAGGGATAAAACTTTCTTTGTTATTGTTCAATTGTTTATCATTAAACGGATTTAATTTTTTAAAGTCCAATGCCAATAGCTCATCAGAACTTGTGTTATAAAGTTCATTGTTGGCTTTTATATCAAAATTGATATTTGTAGGATTTTCCAAGGCAAATATTTCAACACCTCCAATTTTGCTTTTGCCAAAATACGAAGGAGCAGAGTGATCGAGATCATCGGGTTTTCCAATCTTTTTGAAAAATATTAACGCATATAAGTAATTTAGTCTTGATAATTATACAGAGTGATTCGATGCGTTTTGTTCAAAATCAATCATATCATTTTAATCTTTAATGGATTTTTATTAAATTTGGGCGGTATCTTCCCTATACAAATAACAATTGAGGCACTGCGAGTCACTAGTTGTTATATATAAAATTTGACGAGAAAAGTTTGTAAACTGCACATAGTCCCTTTCTTCTATTCCGATTGTAATAAGCTTTACACCATTCGATTCTGTTATAATCTCGAAATAAGGTCCATTTCGCTACGACTAACCGTTTAAGATAATTCACGACAAAGACAAAGTCAAGTATGGGAGGACCTATCCCAACTCGGAAGAAGAGAAAAATTAAAATTAAGTGTTCATCCAATGGGGGATGAGGATTTATAATCATTTAAATGAATTTTAAATGTATTTTGAAAAAATCGGAGTGTTATGTTTATTCGAGTAGCTAATGGGCTACATTGAATGATTTAATTTTTAATCAAATTTCTTTTTTTTATTAATATTCTGATCGGAAGAAAGGGTGTACCGACAACCACTAATACAACTTTAATTTTCTAGTCCTCAATTTATTGACGAGTTTAACCACATATACTGATCCACGAATTCATGGGATACCTCTAGTATCACATAAAAATTAAATTTAACTGGTTAATTAAGATGGCTGCGATGAAAAGAAAACTCTCTCCGTTCCTTTTCTGCGAGAAATCACACTTTCTCAAAGAAGTGTGTCGTTTATTTAATGTTTAACCAATTCGTCTTATATTTTGCTACATAATAAAGTAATATATATTCCTTATCAAATGGGTATCTTAAAAGATTTTTTTATCAATTGTCACCTTTAGTTATTAAATGATTAAAAAACGCATCGACTTTAGACGCACCCTGTATATATGGTATATTGGTATATAATTTAATTGGATTTTTAAATAATATTCACGTAACAAATATTAGGTAATAACCATTTTAGTTGAATCTAAGGAGGCTTCATTAAATTGATCGATTGACCCATTCAAGAGTATTTTTAAAATTCTTGAGGTTGTATCAGATGCATTTGAGATTGAAGTCGTTTCTTGATCAGAGTTTGGCTGAAAATATAAAATGAGAAATGTTTAAAATGACAAGTAAATGTATTATTTTAATACATGTTTGATGAATCTATGTTAAATTTAATTATATTATATTAACCTAACCAAAACAATATAAAAAGAGGTGTTAGTTTTATATCATTTTTATGTATTATAGTATAAAATTAAATTATAAAAATACAATACCAAAATTATAATCAAAGTCAATCCCAATATCAATATCAGCATGATAGCCAAAGTTTTCCTGAGTCTTCTTTCCCGTGAAAGTTCGTTATTGTTTTTCCTAACACCCGGTCTTGTATTGATAATTGGGGAATTAGAATTACAGTTTTCTTCACTAATTTCCGGTTGTGAATTAGCAATTGTTGAACTATCGATTTCAACAATATCGGATTGAGTACCACGACAAATTTTAAAAAAGGTGTGTCTAATAAGTTAGGATGATTCACAAATATTTGATTTATCTGAATCGCTGCACGATTTTGAGCCTGCTCCTTCAGCGCAATTAATAAATTTCTTGGTGTGGCCACTACTGGAGATTTTTGTATCCAAAGTAATAATGCTCTATAATACCAGGTTGTTGGTTCCGAGCGAGTTTGTAAGAGACGATCGTATTCATCTAAAATACCAAGGTGAAGAAACAAACTCTCAATATTCCTTTGATAAATTCCACATTTGACAAAATGCCAGCTAAAAATCAAAAATTCATTAATTGATTAATTCACCAACATGTATTTATTTTTGATTTATTAAATTATTATAAATTTTTCTAAGCTGATTGCGAATATATTTCAATTGTTATACTATCTATCCATACTTATATGTAAATACAAACAAAACTTTACAACACTTCCTGTTCTTTTCCTATTTGTACTTTTATATCATAATATTTAACGGTAGACTATCTATATTTATTTACAATTACTAATTGAAATTTGATAATGAAAAATATACCAATAATGATTAAAATGTCATTTAATTCATAGTCCATTGTAGTACTTGATGTAGATATTCAATTGAGCCATACTTTAAAATAGATTATTTTTATTTTTAAATTTTTATTAGAAAAATTTGAAAAAAGGAAGAGGAAAGAGGAAAAATTCTGAAATATAAAGTTATTCACATTATTATTGTGATTGTGAAAAAATGCATATTTTAAAGACGAATGCTATTGTATCGATATATGATATCGGATTCAGGATTTAATATGTAAGACAGTAGTAATCATCAGTAAAAACAAGATTAAATATTTATAAAATTCCGAGGGGCAATGATCTCGGTTTACTTTATTTAATATTTTTGTAGATTAAATTCATAAATTTGCTCTACCAAGATATAAATACTCTGAATAGTTTGAGTCATATAGAATGTACGAAAATTTAGAACACGTGATGCCTAGTAAAACTAATAATATGTTGGATCCTATTAATCCTTACTGCCCCTTCAAATACAATTGAGATAAGAGGTTTTTGTAAGACGTGTATACATAGGAGCATTCAACAATATTAAAAATTAAATAGGAAAATAAATATTTATTGTTAGCATATTTATCAGTCCAGCAAGTGATAGTAAACTATTTATATAAGTAATAAGTAAATGAATTTGTGGCGTCTTTCATTTTCATTCAAATCTTTCATGTCAATACTCATAACTTCACCTCATTGTTGTTTCATCATTCTATTATTGTAATTCCTGTGCTATACTTGGCTTGTTAATACCCAACAACGAATTTACAATTACATTTAGTTAGACGAAGAAAAAAATACATTTAAACATGATCAAAATACAAATACCGATATACAAATAAATACTTTTTATACAATATATAAACATCAATGAAAGTTGTAATGTGATATCATAGTATCATATATGATGAATTCATGAATTACTTAATGATTGATATACATACAATCTGTATACATATAACCAAATCAGACTGTTTTAATAAAAACAATATTTTACACATTTATTAATTTTTTGACTTTGCATTTTTTCATTTTACATAAAATTATTAGGTACCTAATAGGGGAACCTAACAGAATTGAAACTAACATTACTTTGCAAAACCGATGTTCTATAGGGTGAAATAAATGTTTCACATTTTAATAGCTCATCTAATAACTAAAAAACATAAACATGTTGAATATTTTCCATACTTTTTAATGTAAACTGTTTACTATTTCAATCTAACCCTAAATTAATTAAAATTGAAATTAATTAATCTCAACAAGAAACGACAAGTTTAAAATTATAAATCAAAAATAATTAATGTTAAAGAATTTTTTAAACCTTACTTAACAAAACTGCAAACGACTTTTATCCCTCATATTAATATACAATTTTTGTTTAAATGATCATTTTAATTTTCCCAATTATAAAAAATATCTTAAAGAGTGAATAAATATTACATTGGGTTATGTGTAATTAAAATTACTATGTACTCTCAAGTTTAGAAAAATATTTTACTTTTTGCGGGATATAATAAGGTGTGTTGTCATTTTACTAAATCTTACGCCTTTTGGTAAAAAGTAAATTTTTCTAAACTTGAATGTATAAAATATAAATGTTCGCTATTAATTTTAATCTCACCTGATAAAATAAAATAAAATAGATAATTTTAATTTCAAACCAGCACAGAAAAAGGGAGAGGTCTTTATAAGTATTGTCTTAAATTTAAAACGATAACTGATAGCCTAAACCTTTGCAAGATATTTTTAGATATTCAATATTTAATAACGAATTTTTTTTGAAATTTAAGTATAAAATTGTTAACGAAACCTTTTGGTTATTTAGGTCCGTATTTTTTGAAATTAACATTTGATTTAAGAAAGTTTCCATTTTATCTAGTGTATAGCAACAAAATCACACGTGTGCACGTGCACACGTTGCACTATGCTGGTTACGCCACTGTACCGACACTTCTCTTTTGCGCTCGTGTAAATAGGACATACTTCCTACTCCATGCTAGAAAAGTGTAAGAGAGTTATCCAAATGTCTTAATGTTAGTATTCAATGGTCGCATTTCAAATCAGCCATATTAGTAAATTTCCCCAAGTCTCCTGTGCTGATTACGTGATTAATAATATAAATATTAATTATTTAGTAATTCATACATGTATGCTAAAACCAATCCATGAATTAGAGAAATATTTATTAATGAAATATAATTAATCATTCCACATGAGTACGCAATTTGGTTTGTATGATTCTTATAAGATTTGATTGAACATTCCATGTGTTGTTTAATTTCTTCAATTAACGATTCAACCGATTTTAAGAATCTTGGATCAATGCAAGATCTCATAGTTGTGTTAAAACAGTTTTCAGCCTTTTCGGTGTCACTATATTTAATAAAAATATTTTTGATTATATTAGCTGAAGAATTAAATAAATGATCTTACTTTTATACTGATATACTGTCAAAGTCTGGGATCTCCGTTGACCTTATTTTTAAATTAGTTTTATAATATATAAAATATGTTAAAAAATCACGATTTAATTATATGAAATCTATTAAATGAAATACTATGAAGGCAAATATTATGTAACATGTAAGGGAGTATCCATAAACTACGTTACACCTTTTCCCGATTTTAAGAACTTGTAACACATCATCTACCAATATATTAATAAGGTATTATTTCATGCTTTGGCTGACTTTGACAGTATATTATGTGTAATAATCATTGTATTTGATTTTTATATGTAATTAAAATATTTATATCTTATATTGAATTTTATATTATATAGGCACATACGATTTCGATGATAACGCGCCATTCATTCATTCATCAAACATTTATTCGCTATGTATTTGTTAAATAAAATTTATTAATATTTTAAATATTTAATACTTACGTGCATTTGTTCCTATTTGATTTTAATGGACGTTTAAGAAAGCAATTTTTAAAATTTTCAGATTGTATTTGAACGCATTCTAATTTTCCAGAAGCAAAAAATACTAACAAAAAAAATTAGACATTGTATTTATGAATTTTAATCAATTATTTATTCATGTGTCCTTTTATACACATATGTATAGTATTTTTTAATTTTTTAAATTTTACTCAAATTAAAATTTTTAAAATTACTTGCTATTTTTTCTCCAAAATGATCAATAGTACAAAAATAGTTCATAATTGCATTAAAATAAATTTCCGTGTTTATTTCATGATTGTAACAATCGTCAGACATTCTAAATATTTCCAAAAAACATAATTTTAACTTTGGCAATGCATTGCATGCTTCGATTTGTACTTTGCCGTAATTTTCAATTTTTTTGTTGCTTTGTAAATCTTCTAATTCTTTATATAACTGTTTGTTGATTGGGTCGTTTAACTCCATTTTTAAACATGAGATCATTCTAGGCTTTAAAATTAATTTACAAGTTAATTTTATTATGTTAGATTAATATATTAAATCATACATATATGTATAATATATTCATATACTATAGATAATTATTAAAATAATGAATGGTTTATTTAGTGTGAATTTACATAAAAAGGTATGTGAATGTGAAAATTTTCATTTGGGCACTTTCTTTTAAATTCAGATATGTAAGCTTCTGCTTTTTCAAGTTCTTCTGAAAATTTCCGAGGGCTTCCTTCGATCCATGAAATTCGCGCCATGAACAATATTGAAAGAGAAACTTTCAAATTGGTTGTAACCATGTTTAAACTTCTGAAATGATTTTTGATATCGTGCTTATAGAAATGAATCTTATTAAAAAAGCTATGAATCAATTGAATTTTCAACGTTTTGAAAAGAAAAGTATCATAAAAATGTAATTTAAATAATCCAAACAATTTGTAAATTCAAAAAAATGGGATTTTTCTAAAAATAATGTTTTATTATGCATAGCTTTTTTATTTGCAAAATAAACAATTGAGTTGAATAAAAATATTTTGTCGTCATTTTATAGTTCTTTATCAAAATTTTTAAATAAACAAAAATGTTAAGTTGACCTATATTTGATTAAAGAATTTACGCAGTTTTATTTATTGTTAGGTTCTTCCAATATTAAGCCGATTTAAGAAAAGCCTTAAACTTGTTTGTTTAAATACTATAATGACTCATGTTTTATTTAGATATAAAAAAGTAAATATTTGCTAAATAACTTTTGTTTGCTGATTAAGATATAATACCATTGTTTACTTCAGTATTTTGTCTATATCTCTGATAACGTGACATGATTTAAAATAAATAGACGCTTTGGCATTTTTTATGTTCATTTAGATGAAAAAAATATCGGTTTATTTTAATTTAATATTACGAGTCAAATAACATGATTTAAATTCAAATAACGAACTTCTCAGATGGAATTGAATATAAATGGCCATTTATTTATCGTTATTTTATAAAAAAAAATTTTCATTTCTTTTCTCTAATTTTACGTAAAAGGTGACCCAAGATTTAACATTCTTTTTTTTGTTATTTTCACACATATATTATTAAAAATACCAATCAAATTTTCTTACAATTAGCAATTATATACTTTGTTCATTTAAAACTTAAGATGAATTTAAAAAAGAGTGTTACTTCTAGTAAAAATAAATTGATTATGGTTATGGTAATATGTTTTTATGAAAATTAATCAAAGAAGGAAGTTAATAAATGTCACCATTGCAGAAATGGAGAAACTCACAATTAAAATATTTTGAAAATTTGTCTTTATTAAATTATACAAATGTAATATTCATTAAATTTACAAAATTAATAAGAAATTAATTTAAGGATATTAAATATAATATAATGTTATTACATAATTATATTCATAACTAGAATATTAACAAAATATTAATTATTATTTAATTATTATTTACCAATTTAATAAAATTCATAAAAATGAAATAATTATAAATTATAATTTTTACCCATTTCAAATAATTTAATGTATACTTTACTTTTATATTCTTACTACAGCTTATGAAAATATTAATGTTAAAAGGTATTTGAAAGCTTATTTAAAATAGAAGATGAAATTATGAATCGTTTATTAAATTATTCCGATTAATTCTTATAATTTAAGGGTCACAATCAAGGCAATCACAGTCGTTCATCTGAATTTCATGCTCATTCAAACCAGGGTAAACTCGTCTTACTACATTCAATACTCCGAAATCTTTGACCATGATGTTCAGGTAAAATTCTACATTTTGAGTTTACTTTTTATCCATAGGTACAATGCTTTCCCTATGAGAAGTAGAAGTTGGTACGACCTGTATAAGTTACCTTTTATGAAGAGATTAAGATATATTAGTGCGAGTGAGATATATTCAGGATTTAGAATAGATAATTTTTCAAGAATAAATAGAAATACATGGAGCATATTTATGACTTAAAAATGTACATGAGATCAATTCACTACCAATTACAATGCCATTAGAATAATTCTAATTTTTAATAATGAATTCTTAATATGTGATTGTATAAAATGCTAAAAATAAATGTTACAAAATAATAATTATGTAAAATTATTTCAACCAACCAAATAAAAATTGATATTCCCAAAAAGAAGCCAGAGATGACCAAAATCGGAAGGATTTTTCTTATTATTAAAGGAGTAGGATTGTAAACTTCCGGAGATTTCAACAAACTTTTAAATGTATTAATTTTATCAAAATTACGCCTATTCCATTTTTTTGCCGAAATAGAGCCATTCACTGAATCCATATGCGAAAAGGGGGAGATAATTTTATATCCTTCGTCCCACAGTTGCCAAATACCAGATTCAAAAAGAGAGCCATAAATATTTTTAAAGTGTTTTTTTAAGTCTGAATTAAATTGTAATGCCATAAAGAGGTTAACTTCATAAATACTTTCTGCGAAATTATATTCGCTATTTCTAAACTCCCTCTCTTTCAGAATGTAATATTTGTCTGGCTTAAAATATTCAGTAAGTTTTTCAATCCTCCAAATAAAATCAATTTCGTCCAATAGAATAAAATTGTAGGGCAAATTAAAATTCCCGGACCATATTTCAACCCGGATTCTATCATCCCAATTGTTGACTTTAAGAAAGGAATTTGGAATGAAATGGATTGATTTTTTAAAAAGTTTTAAAATTTCTTTCTGTTTACGTTTTGTGGAATATTCCAAAGTCTGGAAAAAACCAGGCACTGAATTTTCATAAAAAAATTTCTCGCTCATATTTGGATTAATGCTTTTCAATCTAAAATATTCTCGCATGGCCCCGAACTGGATGAATGGAGTTGATGAATAAATAATTGGATTATTATTCGAATAAGCCAACTCTTCAAATGTTTTGTAAGATTTCGGATTTTTGTCCAAAGCGATGATTAAAAATAATTTGGACTTGTAAGCCGTGGTAATAATTAAACTCATCATAATAAAATTGGCGACTAAAAGTACGTGTTGAAAGTTCTTTGAGGGAATTTTGTCAAAGGCTGAATGCCCTTGCTCCAAAATGAATTGAAAAATTGCTGAATACAAATCGCACAATTTTACCGATTTAATTTTATGGGAAAAGCGTGAAAATAAATATTCAAATTTTAAAAATGCTACAATGATAATTAATGTAGTTGAAAAGAATATCCAAACTGAGGGGTCAAATGGAGCAACGAAGTGGGAATAATTAATTACTTTGGATTTGTGAATGAAATTTGTAAAGCTATATTGAATTTTAAAACGAAATGGCAAATAAGCTGAAGAAATCAAAAACTGATACAAAACTCGAAAACCAATAAAATTAATCATTTTCACTCCATGTATTTGGGTGAAAGAAATGTTTAAAAGTTGAGAAACAGTTTTTGCCAAACATCTTTGAGGAATTACATTAAAAGGATCAAGGTCCTTCATGTGGCATACGTAATTGAAATCTATCTTTGATAAATAATTATAATGAATAAGATCGTTTAATATTTCTGCATTTTCAAAATCTCTCTGATCATTCACTTTATAAAAATATGAATGTAAATTTAAAAATCCTTCTTCTGGAATTACAATTAAGTTCCTAATGAATTCTTTAAATATTTCATAGCGATTTATTTCATTTAAATTGTCGAATTTTCGGAAACTTCTCAAAATTTTGAGTTCCTTGGCCGGATTGTCATCTTCAGAAATTGCATAAATTATAAAATTATCTGCAGGGTAATATAATCTATCCAAATTCATTTTTAAACTATAATTCATATCGTAATATTTTTCATTGAAATTCCCTTCTTCATTGGAATTTATTATTCCTTGAAAGGCAATAACAAAAAAGTTAAATTTACTGATTGGAACTCGTAAATGCAAAATGGTTACATGTTGTAATATGTCATATAATGTTTCGATCTTTTTAAATTCCTTTTCGCTTATTAAAATAGATACTGTACATAGAGAGAATTTACGAAAATAATTTGTAGAAATTATTAATTCGCTAAAATATGGCATCGTTGTATTTTCGTAACTTATATATTCCCTATGTTTGTATAATCGACCTTTAAAATGAAATTGTATTGAAAGCACAGACTCAAAACCCGAAAAATATTCAATGTAATTTTTTAATAATAAATTTTCATTTTCGTCACGATAATATTTATAAATATATATTTCACAATTACTAAAAGTTTTTAAATGTAAAGAACTCTTAATGTTATCAGAAGGAAAAGAATTTTTGAAATTTAAGCAATGAATTGTTAAAATGTTGATTGAAATATTTATTAATATGAAATTTATCATATTAAATAAAATGGCTTTTTAAACATTATAAATTTAAATTAAGATTTTTTATCAATTCAAGATATGAATTGATATTCAGAACAGATTTTACATTCAAACATGTATTAATTTACAATCAGATGATGACTTAAACTCAAATCCACACCTTATTTTTTATCACTAGCATGTCATATACAAATAGATAGGGCTGGGGATGACTGATTTTTTCCAAAATAAACAAACTGGTTTAAATAGCGGAGCCTCATGCTGGTTTTTTGGATTTTATTATTTTCTCAATTTCCCCTTAAAGTTATTTAATAACAATAACTTACAAATAACAATTCTTTCAATCCTCATTTGTTCTAAGAACCTCAAATATGCGAACTTTGAATCATTTAAATATTTTAATGAGTTGAGATGTAGACACTTTTATTGGAAATCTAAAGATTTCGATTAAAACTAGTGAGGGAAGAAATATTTCCAGAGCTCGGCAGTTGTCTCTGCAAAAAGAAAATTAATAGAATAACAATTGGATCAAATAAATAATATACATTTGAGTAAGAATATTTTAAATTTGGTTACATCTTATCATAAAGATTTTTTTGGTCATGAAATTTATAATTATAATAATATATTATCAATATTACTTTAAAAATACAATTATTCTATCATCCATCAAGTTTAAAATATATTGAGTGAGTAATAAAAACGGCCTACGTTAGTTTTATATTACTGAAAATTAAAAATATATTTATAATCAGATAAAAATTAATCAATTATTATTTAAATTTTATTTTTAGCTAGAAAAATGCTATAATAATTAAAGTTAAAGTTAGTAAATTGTAATAGAAAATATAATTTAATCCCTTAATATTTGAATATGGGCCAGGTTCTAGCATATACAACCAGCCAAACTGTTTTTTTTAATAAAACCCAATTTATAACATTTCACCCTGTTTAAACAGTCTGAGCAATTTTTACAGTGTCTTTTTACAGCCCTGCAAATAGCTATTAGTTTAATAATCCAATTAACTAAATAGAAATTAATTAATATAAATAATTATAACTTACCCTATTTAATTAACATTAATATTTAATGCTTACTAATGAAAATGAAACTAAAAGATCGTGCACACTCACGTCAACGGCACATCATTCCTTGGCGTCGAACGTCGCCAAATACTGTTCACACTGGGAATTTGTGTGACGCCAAAAGTTCGACACCAAAAAAGTTAATGTTCACACTGAAGCTTTTAAGGCGTCGAACTTTTTGCGTCCACGAGTTAATACGGCGTCGAACTAAGTTGAATAAATTCAACTTTGGGGAATGATATTTGACACCCGTTTAAATTCTAATTGATTTTAGTGAAATTGTTTTTAGTGCAGAATTCAATTTAATATTATTGTTTTAATCATATTTATTATATAATAAACTTGAATATAATTTATTAGCTATTATGTGTATCTACACTATTTATTATTCTGGACAATTTTTGAGGCTTCGATACTTTATTATTCGTTTTTATTTAATAAATTTGATATTCTTTTAGAATAAGTATCGTATTATAAGTATTTATGTTTTTATATTAAGCTCTTAAATAAATTGCATTAATGTAATGAGATGACAAAAATATGTTTTTGATATTTATTTAATCGATTTAAAAGTAAAAAGTAATTAAAAGTATAGGAAGTAATGTTGATGTTACTCTGCATGCCAAAATCAAATTAAACCCTTCTTGTTTAATGATTCGTCCCATATCTTTTAAATTATCGAACATTGAGATGTTCACTTTTAGATTATGGTCAAATCTGGGATCAATGAGGTCAAAGTCAAATTGAATTTCTTTATCAAATTCAGAATATTTGTTAAATTTGTGATGATTGAAAAAATCGATTTCTTCGTATGGAATTTCATTAATGACGATTTTAATAAATTCGTCGACATTTTCTAATTTGGCTTTGGTTCTTAATTTTGTTATTTCAACCTCTTGTTTGGCTTGTGATTTTAAAGATAAAAAGGTATTTTTTAATTAGATAAATATAAATATATAGAATTACCAATGGTTGCAAAAATAAGATTTTAAATATACACTTTTTTCTTGTATAGTTTTTCATATTAACTTATAAATTTTCAATGTTAATTTTAATTTAATTGCAAATTATTCATATTATTATAGAAATAAACTATATCTTAAATTATTTATTGTTAATGAGAGAAAATGTTGGATTTAATTCAGTGTTGTATTGAGTATTGAATAAAGATAAGTTAAATCTATTTAATTGAGAGTATTTTACTTTACAATTATATTTATTATTTCATGATATGTAATTTAATTTCTCAAAAATATTTTCAATATTTCAATCTAATAATTTTTTTTCTATATAAATTATTCCTTTAATAAGAATAAAATTTATATAAATAATCATTTCATCATTGTCATTAGATATCAATATCAATTGTAACTTAATCCAATCTTATTTCTAAAATTTTATTTCTAAAATAAATGAAATGAGTTAAATGAACTATTGTAATAAGCTCATAAGTGAAGATGGTGATGGTTGATGGTGATGAAGACTGAAGAACTTTTATCGGAGAAACATGACTCGTATAAATAATCTTCCAAAAAGTTTTCGTATTTGAATATTTTGCTTCTTAAAATCAAGTTGGCAATGGTTAAAGGGTTAAAATTAAAATACCACTATTAAAACACATGTGAGCTTGGTATTAATAAAATAGTAAAATAACAAATTATCAATAAATAAACTATTTATTATTTACGTGTACATTTAATAACGTAAAGAATATAATCCGCAGATTCTACAAATTTAAATATGTTAATAAATATTTTAATTAGAGAGTTAAATTCATTTCATTTATTCATCAAATATCCCTTTTAAATGCTAAATTATATTAACCATCATTAAATAGCACTACCTAATATTTAATATGTATTTTAAGATTAAATCGCATCGCCCCTAAAGAAATAGCATGTGTTGTGAGGTTAAAGGTAGTTTGTATATTGCGGTAATTTTGAGAATTCTTCGCTTCTCTTCCAAAAATTCTGTTCCTCTCTTTCCTTCAATAAAATCAATCCATTCAATTTAATTAAATATCTTTAAATTTAACTTCAATTGCTTCGGTATAAGCCATAGATTATTACCTTAATTGTAATAATCAAAACATTTTACCTTGTTCTTCACCCAATAAAACATTTAACCGACCTTAAGGATTTTAATTGACTTGATCCAATTTAAAATGGAACAAGCTCCCTCAGGAAAGCCTCAACGAGTCCCCAAAGTTGCGAAAGTAATTCATTTAATTACTCATTTTTACACTCAACTTTTTCTACATAAATATTAAAATTAATCATCCCCATTTAATATTTGAATTACTTAAATTAACTTATATTCCGATTACAGGTTAAGAACAAGGCCCCGGCGGAGATCCAAATCACAGCTGAGCAACTTCTTCGAGAAGCCAAAGAGCGAGATTTGGAAATTGTCGCCGCCCCGCCGAAGCAAAAGATCTCCGATCCTGAAGAACTCGATGCTTACAGGTTGAGGAAAAGGAAAGGGTTCGAAGACAACATCAGAAAAAACCGGTATGTGATTTAAACCATTTATTTTAATTTCAGAGAAAAAATTGATCTTTATTTATTTACTTAATATTGTTAATTTAATTAATTGAGATAATCAAATTATGTTTTTTTATTATTTAAGTATGGTGATTGGTAATTGGCTCAAGTACGCCAAATGGGAGGAAAGCCAAGGAGAGATCCAGCGATCTCGGAGCGTCTACGAGCGAGCCCTCGATGTCGACCATCGTAACACAACACTTTGGCTCCGTTACGCCGAAATGGAAATGAGATGCAGACAGGTAAATTATTCACTTTAATCATAATCTCATAATTAAAATTATATATTAATAGCATATTTAAAACTACATCTTTAAAACTTTAATTATTATTTAAATATTTAAAAGGTTAACCATGCGAGGAATTTATGGGATCGTGCCATCACCGTCCTTCCGCGAGTGAATCAATTCTGGTATAAATACACCTACATGGAAGAAATGCTCTCAAACATCGCTGGTAATTTATTAAACCCACATTTAAATAATCGAACAATTATTAATATTCTTATTTAAGTAATTATTTAATATGTTTAATTCGAATCAATTAAAATTAATTATGTGATTCAAATAATTTTCGCAATGTTAAGAAACTTTATTTTAACTTATTCTCAATTAATGTTTAATTATTATTAGGTTGTCGTCAAGTTTTCGAACGATGGTTGGAATGGCACCCCGACCAACAAGCATGGCAAACTTACATCAACTTCGAGATGCGTTACAAGGAGATTGATCTTGCAAGAGGAATTTATGAGCGATTTGTCTATACCCATCCCGATGTGAAGCATTGGATCAAATACGCCCGGTTTGAAGAGAAAAATGGGTTCATCCGGTCGGCCAGGAAAGTGTACGAAAGGGCCGTGGAGTTCTATGGGGAAGAATACATGGACGAGCAATTGTTCATTGCTTTTGCAAAGTTTGAGGAAAATCAGCGTGAGGTAAATTAATTAATTGATATCAAATCATTGAATAATTAATTAAATTCATTCATTAAATAATTAATTAGAATCATTCATTAAAGTATTAATTGCAGTCAATCAATTCATTGTTTAATAATAACATAATTAATGAACTAATGATTTAACGCAGTTACAATAAAATTGAATTTACTTAAAGTTAATGTAATTAAGATTATATGTATTTAAGTTAATGAGAATCTTAATCCTAATTAAAATTATTATTTTAATTTTCCAGCATGAACGCGCTAGAGTAATTTACAAATACGCTCTTGAGAAACTCGGAAAAAGCGACGATTTGTTCAAGAACTACACAATCCATGAAAAGAAGTTTGGTGAAAGGTCAGGGATTGAAAATGTGATCAATTCAAAGAGACGACACGAATACGAAACAACTTTGGCTGAGAATCCACACGACTATGACACGTGGTTTGATTATCTCAAACTGCTTGAGTCTTCTGAAGACGTCGAAGTTGAAGTTGTGAGAGAAACTTACGAAAGAGCAATTGCAAATTTGCCACTACTTATGGTAAAACAAAATAAAACAAAAGTATAATTAACATTTACATTTAAACTTTAACTTTTAATCACTATCTGATTCTAATTAAAATCTTATTATTTATAATTAATAACAATTAAACTAATTTCTCAAATTATTTTATTTAAATGTTATTTTGAATGTAATTTCAATTTGTTTATTATAGGAAAAAATCTATTGGCGCCGGTACATTTACCTTTGGATCAACTACGCGATCTTTGAAGAGCTCACTGTTGGGGACATGGAAAGAACAAGGAAAGTTTACAAAGCGGCCCTTGACCTTCTCCCACACAAAACATTTACATTTGCCAAGGTTTGGTTACTTTATGCTCATTTTGAAGTCCGGGAGAAGAATCTTCAACAAGCAAGGAAAACTCTGGTGAATTTAATTATAATTAAAATAACTTAATGATTTGATTAAAATGCTAATCAACTAAATACTTAATTATTTGATTATTTAACTAAATGCTTAATTATTTGATTATTTACTTAATGGGGTTTAATTTGTTCATGTAGGGAATGAGTTTGGGAGTGTGCCCAAAGGAGAAATTGTTCCGTGGCTACATTGATCTCGAAATCCAGCTGAGAGAGTTTGACCGATGCAGAATCCTCTACGAGAAATTCCTCGAATTCGGGCCGGAAAATTGCACCACTTGGATGAAATTTGCCGAGTTGGAATGTTTGTTGGGAGATTTCGAGAGAGCGAGGGCGGTTTATGAATTGGCCGTTTCCCAACCACGTCTCGACATGCCTGAGATTCTTTGGAAGGCCTTCATTGACTTTGAAATTGACCAAGGGGCGTTTGAACATGCGAGAGAACTTTATTATCGCTTATTACAAAGAACCCATCATGTTAAGGTACATTTAAAGAATAATTATATTTACATTATCGAAGTTAAAAATTAAATTATTAATATCAACAAATTGTTAATTAAATATTAACATTGTGTAACTTAATGGTGATCTTAATGTAAGCTAATGATAAATGTTTTTAATTCATTTAGGTTTGGTTGAGTTTGAGTCAATTCGAACTTGGAATCGGCGACGATGGGAGCGTGAAAAGAGCAAGAAATGTATTTGAAAAAGCGAATGATAAATTGAAGGGGAATGAAAAAGAAGAGCGGCTGATGTTGTTGGAAGGATGGAGAGCTTTTGAAGCCAATTGTGGTGACGAGGAGTCGATGAAAAATGTTTCGCTCCGAATGCCGAGAAGGATCAAGAAAAGGAGGAAGATCGAAACACCCGATGGGGTAAGATTTTTATTTAACCTTATAATTTGATTAATTTGATTAAATTATATATTGATACATTCTTGTACTTACAATTAATAATTTACTTAATTTGTATTTAATGTTTACATCGTATTTTTAATGAGGCAGAAGTCAATTAAAACTGTTATTTATATTTGTAGAGTGAAGCTGGGTGGGAAGAATATTTTGACTACATTTTCCCAGAAGACGAAGCTTCCAAGCCGAACCTCAAACTTCTTGCCATGGCCAAGATGTGGAAGAAGAAGAGAGAAGATGGAGAGCCAATGGATGTGTCAGAAGAACCCAAGGACGATTAATTTATTATTATTTTATACTTTATTAACATTTTCATAACTTTAATTAAAGTTTTAAATAAATATGGAGAAAATTTGTTTATTTTATAAAAAATAAAATCATGCTTTTCCCTTTGATCACTACGATTACTTATTTCACATTTTCACATATTATGAAGCTGTGCTTTTAATTGATAAATCTTAACTTTTAATTATCTATGTTACATCGGGCCGTTGCATCAGTCCATTACATCGGGCCGTTAAATATGCTCATGAGATAATGAATAGAATGATAATAGATATGAAATAATGAAGTTAATGAATGTATAAATAATAATTTTTCAAATCGAATGAAATTAAGTCACTTTATTTTAAATTGAGTCAATGAGGTAAAAGAGTTTCTTGTCAATTAATTAAATGAGTTGACTCGGAGGATTTTAAATGTTTGAGTTGTTGGCTTGCCCGGGGATTCACTCAATCTCCTCGGGCCTCACAGGATTCGCCAAAGGGATAATCGACTTTTTCTCAACGTCCTTCGACAGAGCTTTACGCATATCTGAAAAACAAAAAATATTAAATATCTGTTCTTGAATATCGTAATTGTAATAATTATTTTCCTAATTATCTTTAACTTAAAAGGTAATCTTTATAATAAATACTACATATAATAAATGAATGTAAATGCGTTATGTATCGATTTGAGTTAAAATTGTTATAAAGCAGAATTTTAAAGTTAAAACATACCGTATGCGTCTTCGTCAGGATCTCCAGAATAGTAGTCGAGAACAGTTCGGTAGACGATGTATTCTAATGACTCGTACATGCTGATTGCTACTTTGTTTGACACTCGCACAAATAAATCCACAAAGTAGCAGCTTTTCCTAATTAAACAAAAACCAAATGTTAAAAATGGTTAAATTTATCGATTTTATTTAGAGAGTAAAGTTGAGTAAATTGACTTAAAGATTAATAAGATAATTGTAATAGATTAATAGTGATTGCGATATTAATTATTTTAATTCGGTTTATTTTTTTTTGTTATTTAACTGTTCAGAGACGTCTTCGAGATTTTGCATGAGTTTGGCAGCGAGACGATTTCTTCTATAAGTTGGAGCAACACTGAGGGCTGTCACATGTCCGTGCCAATTTTCTGCCGTCCCTTCGGCTTTCCCCATGACTGGAAATAATAAAATATAATTAATATACTAATCTAATGCTAATTAACACATTAATGACGATGGCATGATGATAAAAGTTTTTATCAATAAGAACAGATTTAAAAATAATTATTTACTGTAGCCGACGATCCTTCCGCCTGGATTTGTGAGCTTTTGGAAATACTCAGGCCAATGGGCCATGTAATTCATGTAAAAGGAGAGGCCGTAAGTTTCTGTCAAAGGGTCAAAGTTCACGAGGTTGAACTTCAGCAAGTCCATGCAGGTGAATCTCTCCAAACTCGTCATCTTCGAAACCGCAACCCTCGCCCACCGCGAACAACTAAAATCAAATCAATTAATTCTTCAATTAGAAATGAATTATTGAAATAAAACCGTGTATTAAAATGATCATAAAATGTTAATGTCAATGTACTTTTAAGATGAGATTTAACTTTGAATGACTTATATTATAATTCCAAAATGTAAAATAAAAAGGATTTTATTTTATTGATGGAAATTGTTCTTGAAAGCTGGAGCCAATTCTCTCGCGATAGTCAGCTAAAACCAATGTCTCAATTTCTCCGTCTCATTGATGTCTCTTGATTCAACAAGACTCAAAAAGTTTTACATTAAAAGTATTTAAAGAAGTTGACTTTAAATTTAAAAGGTATTATCCTTTAAAACTATCTTATTAATAATAAATTATTAATATGATAATTTTATAATAGTAAGGAATACGAAAAATTCCAAGTCTTAGTGAAGCCTATACAAATATGGTCAAATAGAAACTACACATTTCATTTAATATATATCATATACTAAATATAATATTATAAATACAGGGGACTTTAAGGAGAATATCCAAGTTGTCCCTTTTCTTTCCTTCAGGTCCATTCCATTCATCTGGTAAGAAAAAACAAAGCAATGACTTTCAGACCTTTTTTTTCCTTTTCTCCCCTCTTAAAATAAGATTTCAGTCGCGGTTGAGCTACGTTCATTAAAGCACTAAAACTTTGCATATACCAAAGCTATTGTATACAGCAAAAATAATGAAAATATTTCAGAAATCACAATCAAAATAGAACCCGAAAATTTTTTTGAAGCAGATGCAAAAGAAGATGAATATTTAAGAGAATCTCAAAATGTTCATGTATTTATTTTTTTAAATTTTTACACCTCTAATATTTTTACGTTATATCAACTAATTATTAGATAGTAATTAATAATATAAATAATAGATAATTATGTATCCAATGACAAATAAATTATAGATACAAACTTTAATCTATGTATTAATTTCAGCAATTATCTGGCCTAGCCTGTCTCAAGTAGAAATGGCATCTCGGTTTTTGTTGATTCTCTCCGATATAGTTCCTTACATGATTAAGGCCGGAAAAAATTTAAAGGCACTGTATCCTGATGTTCTACATGTTACCTGTATTATTCATGGATTCCATCGAGCATGTGGAGAAATTAGATCCAAATATCCTGAGGTTGACAAATTCATTGGAAATATGAAAGCAATATTTAAAAAGGCTCCAAGTCGAATTGTGAAATACAAGGAAAAATTTTAAGATTTACCCTTGCCTCCAAACCCTGTATTAATAAGATGGGGGACTTGGCTTGAAGCTGCTTCATTTTATGCCAAGAATTTTGAAAGAATAAGTTCATTTATTTTAGAACTTGATCCCGAAACAGTTGCATCTATTAGAATCACTCAAAAGATCCTTAAAGAAAATCGAATTGGAAACCAACTTGTTTTCATACAGTCAAATTTTTCATTTTTAACTGAATCAACCCAAATCTTCAATCTAGGAATTTGACAATAATTTACGTTAAACTTTTAAAATATTTGTCATTAAATTAATTTTTTGAAATGTGATCTTAAATTTAAAAAGCATTGGAATTTGGCTCTAGCTATAGTTGTTAAAAAATAGAATAGCTTTCGCCGTTAAACTTGCGAAAAATATTTTCACATGATTTCACAATAAATGTTCGAACAAATGATTCAAATGAATCATCGGTTTTTCAAGAAATTGGGATAAACACCTACCTTATACAATAATAAATAATACAATAATACCTTATTTTATCAATATACATGCATTATGCTTAAGTGTGATCTCTGAGGATGCCAATCGTTGGGAGCGTAGGGCTTTCCAAGGAACGTTCCAATGCCATATATTTGGTTCACGGGAACGCTGGTGGGAACACAAGTATGGGAATACATGGGAACGTTCCCAGAAGCGATCCCGGAACGATCCCGGGAACGCGTATATTTAAGTTTATAAAGTTAAACTAACAATATTTAAACTAAAAGCAATAAAAATTCAATGACTGGAAACGGTCGTGACCATTTAGCATGGGAATATAATCTAATCACAGAACATTCCATTCTTCCATCGTTGAATATTGTACTGATTTCAGATATATGCGCAATAAATATTTAGATCTAGATCGTTCTGGTATATTTAATATGTTACATTTTTACATACGCGGTTCATCAGTTCCGACAAATTACTCATTTTATGGTAAAAAAGCATCGCATATTATTAATGGTGCTTTAATTGGTAGACGCTCCTCGTTGAATAAACTACAAACACATCACTCATCTCTCATCATTAATCATTAGGAAGGTATATTATAAATACAAATAAAAACTTATTAAAACAATATATTATTATGATTTACTCCGCTATCAATTATAAGTTGGCACAGTTTTTGGTTCGGGTTTGCATTGCTTTTTCCTCCCCGTGCTCTTGGGATGATTTTCGCTAATGAGTACGCTTGCTTTTTAAATTACTTTTAATGGCTAAAGGTAAACCGATATCTCCAGATATAATTAAATTAATTAAATTAAAACTAGCAGAAAATAAAACTATTAAAGTTATTCAGGAAGAACCTTGTAATCTTGTCAGTAAAAGGACTTTACACAGATTAGCAAATAAAATTAAAAGTGGAATTGATTTTCACAAAGGAAGAACTAGAAGATCATTAAAAATTAGTAAAGCTGAGAATAAAATACTTTAAAAGATTATAGTAGAAAATAGGTTTAGCACATTTTAAGAATTAGCTAAACTTTGTAACTTACGAGACGGCGAGGAAACAAGCCAAGATATTACAATATGGATCCTATAAGCCGAAAAACAAGCCAAGATATTACGATATGGATCCTATAAGCCAAAAAACAAGCCATTCTTGACGGCAACAATGAAAGAGAAAAGGATGAAATGGCCACTAAAACATCGAAGATGGACCGACGACAATGGAACAACGTGGTCTGGAGTGATGAAAGCACATTCCTAATTTTTGAAGGAAATCATTCTTGGCGAGTCTTGAGGAAAAAGGTTTTAAATTTCCGCTTTATATAAATTTAATTTAGTTAGATAATTAAGGTTTTGTTTCATAATTATTAAAATAATTTAAATTCTTTTAGAATGAAGCATATCACCCCGACTGCATAAATAAGGTCTAACATCCCAAATCCATTATGATCTGGGGAGCCATGAGTAGCAGAGGAGTTGGGGAGCTGAAAGATGGAAAGGTCGACAAGAAAAAATACCAAGACATTCTTCAAACTCATCTTCTTCCTTCAATCCCCAAGTTAGTGCCCAACGGAAACTTCACATTTCAGCAGGATTCTGCACCTCCTCACACGGCGAAATCCACCAAAGCTTAGTTCGAAACTAACAACATTGTTGTGATGGACTGGCCGCCAAGTTCCCTCGACATGAATGTCATCGAAACATTATGGCCCATTGTCAAAAAACCCGTTCGTCGTAGAAATCCTTCCAATGGCGAAGAATTAAAAAGGATCGTGAAGGAGGAATAGGACAAAATAACTCCCGAAACATGCAGGCGCCTCGTTTCTTCAATGAAAAGTAGAATTCGGGAATTAATAAGAGCCAAAGGAGATGTTACAAAATACTAACGATAAGTGTTTAATTTATTTTTATATTTAAGAACATATTTAATAATATTAAAAACTTATATCATTAACTAAAATAAAACCTTAAGGTAACATAACAGACTAATATTGAAAATAAAGCAAGGAAGCCCAAACATAAAACTGTGCCAACTTATAATTGATAGGAGAGTAGGCATAAATAATTATTATTGAATTAAAAACTACAATTTATTTATTTAAATTAATTTTTAGTACAATGGAATTTCATGCTAAGAATCTGATCCTTGTGGCGTTAATTGCAATTTTCACAACTAAAGCAACAATCGTTGGGAACACAAAGCCGGTTTTAAAACTTTTTGAAGGAATTTTATTTTTCACTAAAGGAGATAAAAACTGGATTTAATTTTTTGGCTTGAATAAACCATAATGCCAATTTAAAAAGGTTGTTTATTGACAGATTGATCTAACTGAGCTAATATTGGCCAAAATTGAACATTTGAACTTTTATTAATTGGCAAACAATCTATACCTAATGATAAAGTTAATAAATTGGCTTCATTATATTTACATAAAATGGGAAATTCACAACGAATAATTCCCAAACTGAGCTAAATTAAATTTTCCTTAATTCCAAAATGATGATAAGATTCGTCTCCTAGTGGTATAACTTGGTTTTGTCTAGGAGTCTTAAACAATGTTCTAGAATCTTTTGGCAAATTAAAGTTAAATTCTTTAAATGGATGAAATATAGATAACAATTCTTTTAGGCAACTACAAGTTACCACACAGCACACACCAAATTAGCACACAATCACACATACAAGCTAGCACACAACCACACAC
>JAQGBZ010000502.1:0-38740 GCA_034687125.1 Neelides folsomi
AAGTGAAACGACAGAGATGTATTGAAGAGTAAATGTGACCATCACAAGTGGTGTAAATAAAAAGTACCGTCACTGTAGATATAGCTATATAGGTAAGCAATTATTCAAGCATCAACAAATCCAAGTTTTTATTCTTCAAGACTTTAAAGTTTGAATAAATCATAACACCACAATGTTTTTGTCATTTTTTCTTTCATATCAAGCTTGAAGCCATTAGAGAGAAGTTAACTGATTGAGAAGGCAATTATTAATATCATTTGTAGAATCACTGTTAGTTAAATTTAAATGGCTGATAATTTCAATAGAATTATAAATATTTAATAAATATGAAGAACATATCAGTAGGTATACATTATAGATAATATGTATATAACATACAAAATTACTTTTAAGTGATAAAAGATAAAACCAATTTGGCATATTGTTAGGTACAAACATTATCTTATCTTTCCATTTTTGTGCAATATTAATTTTACTGTAAGCTTCAACTAATAGAACCACGTAATTTTTGGTTCTTTATCAAGTGTCAACATTTTAGATAACTTCTATAGCTGAGCTTAATTTTCAGGATCATTGATTGTTTAAAAAATTCTGCATAAAATAAAAACCAAATATAAAGTAAGTCAACTTAAAATAATTATCATTCATTTCTTATTCTCATTATCACTACCTATACAATACTGTATTTTAGTTAGCTATGTTATAAATCATTATCAAATCACAATTTATTTTACACCCAACAAGCAATTCCTTTTTATTTATTTTTACAGGAGTTTGACCATTAAAAAAATTTAGAAAATGAATTTTGCCAAACTCATTTTCTTCGTATTACTACTATGCACAGGAGCATTCGGAGAAACCAAGTTGAAGAAAGCTGTAGAAGGAAAGATATGCTCCGACTTAACTCCTGAAGATTGTGATTCAACCAATACACTTTTATTTTGCCAAGAAGGAACCTGTCAGTGTATTCGAGATCTTAACGAATTGCCAGATATCAACGGAAAAATTGACATGAGATGGAACTCAACTGAAAATATTTGTTATTCCCTCAAAGGTTCGTTATGTTCAACAGGTCCAATTGATTTAGGTTCAATAGGACGCCTTGTTAAAGTCCCATGTATTCAAACTGACGGAATTGAATGTGACACAAGTCAAATAAATATCGGAGAATTTCCCCAAGCTGGAATTTGTCCAGCATCAAAAATGTCTTTAATTGTCTTTGCCCTCACATCCCCATTAGGGCTTTATAATTTCATTCAAGTGTTTATCTCCATTGTTTTTATTATTACGATTCACAACGCTGTTTATTAATGTGATTTTAATGAGAACTGATTTGTATGATTTACCATTATGTAAATTACAGATATAATTGTTAAATTAATTTGTAAAAAACTAAACTATTTATGCTTTCATAATTTATGCAAAAAAGAACGTATTCTATGTACCAATATTAAATGAGTGGAAATAAATGTTATCAAAATTTTTGTTATTTAAAATACATTTTCTCTTTTATTTTCCAAGTGCGAGCCGATCGTGTGAAGGTGAATGATCCAATAGATTTTAGAGAAGTCCTCAAGCGTGTCTCATGTTGCTTCTCCAATATCCTCCTCCGTATCCATAAGGTTCATATCCATATCCTGGGCCGCCGCCATATCCATAGTTGTAGTAGTAAGGGTCGTAGAAGTAATTGAAGGGCCAAAATGTTCTTCCATCACGTTTCATATTCTCAAGATCCACTGAAATTTTAAAAGTTATTTTACTACAAGCTTAAAATAATGAGTAGACATACATACTAAAAAAACTAGTAGTTATAAGATAATTTGGCGACAATTCGATCTTCATTTAATGGCCATGTTTAAGAAATTACCTGTTGATAAAGGTTTCGGAGTTAATCCTGTGACCAGCGAATCTTCGACAGGTAAAGGTCCAGTCAAATGATTTCGGGCGAGTGGCGTTTTTCTGTCAGGCATTGGAACAACTGGCGGGCGGGGATCAGCTTCCATTAATCTCACCAAATGACCTGTAATATTAATGTAGGTTAGATTAATTGGTTAATTATTGTAGGTAAAATAAATAAGTTTATTCAATGCATTTCATTAAAATGTTAATTTGTACCTGAGTCAGTGACAAATACAGCAAATCTTCCAGGGACTGGTGTGAGTGTAATTGAGCCTTCCCGGAGTTCCTTCACCCTTGGTCCTTTAGAAGACATAAAATCGAAATTAGCGCATGCAAAATGTTTTGAACTATTATAGACTTAAAAAATTTTCGATTATTTAAATATTATTAAATTTTACCTTGCGACTTAAAAAATCCAAAGTTGAAAGGGAACTTGTGATGTTCTTCCACTTTGACAGGTTCCACAGCTAATGCATAAAAATTTTAAGAATTTTAAGTTTAAATGCCCTTGAGTAAAAATGTTAATAATAAATTATGAACTGATTAGCGTACGCAATTTAGCTTCTTCCACATGTACTACATGTTCCGGTTCCAACTTGGTAATTTTTTCTAGGTGTGAGGAAAGAGAAATAATTTTTAAACCTTATATTAAAAATTATGTCCTAATATTAAAAATTACAGATATGTGAATAAAATAGTATTTATTAAAAATCACCCTCGGTAACTTGTGCCAAATGATCGGCCAAGAGGCCGTGAAATGTCAAAAAGAGAATTGTGAGCTTGAGCATCTTGAGTTTTCTCCTGTGGACGTTTTTTGGAGAAATGTGTGGAGTAGAAGGACCTTGCTGCTTTTTATACTCTTTTTAAAAAAGAGAGCAAACAAGAAGTTCAAGGTTCTGTTTTGTAAGTTTGTAAGGGATAGGCCTTCACCTCCGAGGAATGTAGATCAAGAGGTGACTGGCGCAGTGTGTCAATCAACAAACCTTTCCCTCTTACTTCCCCAGGAGAAGGAGCACGAGGTCAAAGTAATAAAGACCCTTAAGGACCTCACCTCACCGTCGCCAATCCTCACACCTTCCTCACTTAAAAGGGACACCTTTACAACAATTGCCCCCAAATAATCCTTATCCTTATTATATAGGTTCTATTTCTAACTTTCTATTCCTTATTTAGTCTATTCAGTCCATTCATTTTCAATCATTTTGTTATCCTTCTGTAAAATCTTTGGATTTTAGTCTTTTTTAAATTAAACTATCTATTTTCATTATTAAGCAGACCTAATTATCATCTATAAATTAATCATTACTGATTAATTTATAGATGATAATGAAATTAAATTGTGAGAATTAAATTAAAATAAAGTATTGGTTTTGATTATAAATTATAACTAACTTGGATGAGAAATAAAAACATAAGAATTCCAGATTTAAAATTTAGTAAAATTGAAATGTTTTATTTATTTTGCTTTCGATTTGGAGAGCGAAAGAACTGACATTGTATTGACACTCCCTGATGTATTTTTCTTTGCAAGGGATTTGGGGGGTTGAGTAATTTGAGTTTCATTCACAGGTTCTCTTTTGGAACGTGGCGAAAGTCCAAATATGACCCGAATGTCCGTTTTGTTCACTTTATTTCTCCCAAGTCTCTGTTTCACAGCTTTCAATTGTTCTTGTCTGTTTCTCTCCTTTTCAGCTTTGGCGAGAGAGGAGAGAAGGACGCGGATCATATGCCGGACTTCTTTCACAAGTCTAATCATGTCTTTCATCGTTTGTCGAATGTACAACAATTGTCTTATCGTGTCCTCAGAGTCGATGAACGGCGGGCGCTTCATTTGCTTACAAAGCGACATGTAGAGATTATAAGTTGCTGTTTTGATCTGCCCGAGCATTATGGTCCTTGTAGCTGCTGTTGTTTTAATATGGACAAGTTTCTCTTCGAGCAAATTCATTTCGTTCAAGAGATCTTCTTGGTAAATTCCAAGTTCGGCCAAATAGTTGCTTAATAGAACGAGTTCGGTGCTCTTACGCTGTTTGAGTATTAATTATATATGAAAATTACATCCAAACTAATACATGTACGAGCGACATGAACAATTTTAAATTTTAAATTTTTTTTAAAAACTTCTATGTATTAAAAATTGTTAGAATTTGTAAATCTGACCTCAACAACCGTCTTGTACATTCTGCGATTCTTTTCAAGACTCTCAAAAGCAATGCGATTCCTTTCGGCCAAAACTTCTCGGACTCCTTCGAGCGTCGCGTATCTGTCGATGATTTCTCGAACGTCCGAATATTCTCCAAGACTCGATTCAACGACCCTTTCAAGATATTCTTCAAACACTTTAAATCTGTTGTATCTCCGTGTGACATGTTCAAGAAGTTGGCCCAAAAAGATTCTTTCTTTCTCAAGCTTCGAAATTTCGATTTCTTTTTCTAACATTGTGTCTTTCTGCTTTGTGGCTTCTTTGATGGCTCTCGCTCGTTTTTGAAGAGATTCCTTTAAGTCAGACATTAATTATTTTTACTTTAATTAAATTCACACTTTTGAATCTTAATAATAAAGTTACGAAATGGTCTCTGAACCTGTGATATGCAAATAGTGTAGGTAATTAAATATCATAATGTTTAGTATCTTTTTATAGTTAGTTGAATATTTTCATGAATTAATTATAATTAAATAATTATAATTCATTAATACTCTGTAATAGCTGTCAAAATTCTCAAGTGCCTTATCAACACTTTGTTTGACTGCTGATGCGGCATTCCAACGTATTTGATTTTCCTCCCTTTTCTCTTTCAACCGAGAACGTTCACGGGCCAAGAGTTCATCAAGACAGGCGGCTATGCGGCGTTGCTTCCCAAACTCTATTGCAGGAGCATAGGTGAGTTTTGAATACCAATCGTAGAATCTGAGGAAGTAAGGAAATGCTTAAATTTTTAATATTATGTAGAACATGTTATGCAGCAAGCATGTCTGATGATTATGATGCTACGTCGGATGGAGATTAACATAATAGGCCAAGGTGTTAAATTCCGGAAATAATGATAATTTAAAGGTGTAAATTACTTCTCTTTTCTGGCTTTTTCTCTTTCGCCAAAAAACCCCTCGAGTGTGTTTGTAAGAATATTTGGCATTTTAATCATTTAGTAAATATTAGGGATCACAGGTGTATTTTTATGTGTAAGTTGTTGGACAAACTCAATGATTTCCCAAAGATTAATTTTGAATAGTAAAAAGGTAATTAGAAACTGAAAGATGAAACTTTTATTTATGCATCAATTAACTTTTTTGAGTAATGAAAAAATAAGATGTACATTTCTATATGTTGCTATACAGTAAATGAACGGCGTGATTTAATTATAGTTGATTGTGTGCGATTTGTCATTTATCTTGTCTGCGAATAATAATGTGATTAATTTGCATGAATTCCACATGCTAATCATATTGGTCAAATTACAATAAAAATTAAAATAAAACCACAACTTTCAGTTTCGCCAATTTCAAATTTGACCCTAATACATCGACTTATCGCATGAATGATAAATAGCTGATTTATTTACAGAGCACAGAGTAAACAAACCTTGTTGATGAATGGAGCAGACGAAGTTAATTAAATAATTAAGGATGGAAAACAAACATGATGCAGACACCGAATTAAAAATTGATTAAATAATAAGTGAAAAGTCAATACATTTGAATGAATTGAATAATTATTTATTTTTTAAAACCAATTGATGATCGTGTTGTAAATGATTAGAGTCTTGGGGTTCGTTGTTGACTTTAAGATTCGAGAGGATGACTGGCCCACCTTCCCAGAGTGGAATTTCTTCATGGGTTGATGAACTTGAGATTTGAACAGCTCCTTCCCCTTCTATGATATCTCCGCTGCCTTCTCCCTTCGCTGAGTCTATATTAGCCAACATTCATTTATGTTCGACGATAATAATAAAAACGCAAGTACTTTAAATTCACTCCTTCCCTATCAATTACGCACGAGAGAGCAAACAAGCTCGTGAGGAAGTGGGGAACCAATTAGCCTGTTTAAATATTATGGAAATTAAAATGAGGAACTTTGGACGTACTTTTAGTGAATGTATGATTTGCTTTGGCAAATGTTTTTGGTGCAGTGGGACTCGAAGAGATCGTTCCGAAAATGCTGCTCTTTTGATCTTTAATTAAAGGATTATAAGACCCATCGGGATATTTAATGCCAACTTGTGCTCCGATTGAAGCAGCCCAAGAAGCCCCGATGCTCCCATCTTCGCCTTTTAATTAAATAGAAAATTAAATTAAATATTAATTAAATTAAAGTTAAGCACTTATTAACATATTAAAATTGAATACCTTTCCCCACTGCAAAAACTGAGCCTAAATTCAAATTAATTCTATCCGTTCCATTAAAAACGTCTGTCGAATTAGCAAGATCTGTTCCATTTGTTAAGTCAGTTCCATTAGTTAGATCTGAATGAAATGTTAAGTCTGTGTTATTTGTTAGGCCTGTGCTATTTGTTAAGTTTAGGCTATTTGTTAAGTCCGTGATATTTGTTAGATTTTGGCTATTCCCACTTGATGATTTAAAGGCAATAAGGAATGTAAAATAAAAAATATAAATTGATTTATTATTCATAATAAAATCTTAATTTATAAACGCAGAATATGTTTAAAGTCTTGGAAGGATGACAAATGAAGTTCAAGGAAGCTTATTTATTGAGTTAGATAAGACAACTCTTGTGAAACATTTCAACTGTAAACACGTGGATGATGTGGATGTTGCGTCAAACAAATTAGAAGATATGTTTATGGTTATAATAGGAAGTAATATAACAAATTAGGAGGTGATATGAAGAGTTCCTTCGCTTTCTATCCTCTTCGCCTCAATGAACCTCCCTCACTTACCTTCACTAATGAGGAGAATTTGAGGAATTAATGACTCTACCGTCGTGATCTTTTAATAATGGGAACTCATGCACAAATCTTCAAACCCCTGCCACATTTATAAACATTCAATTTTCTCACTTCAATTCCTTTGGATCCACTTCCGGAACTTTCATTTTTAAACATTTAATATCGTTGAATAAGACACCAAATCACACCACAATTCCCTCTCAATATTAGAAACTTAACCATTAGCTCATTCATTCAAATTTATATAATCACCTCTCAGAAGGGGAACTGAGTATTTGAGAGAGGAAAAGCATGGGATTCTATTGGTAGTGTTGGTTTTGTCGGTTGACATGTTTGGAATGGGGAAAAATTTCTCGTGATTTCTCACGCTTTGACAATTGGTAACAACTGATTGATGGTAATACAAATTTTCACATAACTGTAATTATTATATAATTTGATAACAACCCCAAAGACACATTCAAACATTCATACTTGACTTAAACTATCTAATTAGCTTTAACGAGAACTTACCATGATTCATCTTTAAATCTACTTATTAGTTTTACGAGTAAAAAAGGTGGACTAAAGGTATGGGATACTTTTGTGAAGATTGTTAAACGTAGTTTGGCCATGTTGATGAGATGCGTTTTAATACAATTGTTGGAGATTTTGTGGTGGTTGTTTCTGGAGGTTTTTCTCCGTCTTGTACCCTCCATTGTAATACTCTTGGTGTTTGTTCACCTCCCAGTCGTAGGTCCTTTGAAAAGAATTTGGTTAGCTCCTAAAATTAGTAAAATAAATTAAAAGCGGGTTCTTACGGATGGGGAACATCAGCAAATACGACGCCATCCTCGAAGATGAGTTTGTACTCTCCAGAGTCGAAGACCATGAGTGGTTTATGATAATTCATCGTCACGTAATGCTCATTATCGGTGTTTTTAAAATTATGGTTCCTGATGTTGGGATTGATGTTGCTCCGGCGGTGGATGGCAGCTCCAAAGGTTGAAGCAAAAAGGAACGCCGTTGATATCTAATAAATTTTTTAATTAAATTAATTAATAATTTTATTAGGAATTCTGTGAATATTCAATATTAATAATTAAGATTATGATAAAAAATAAAACAAAACAATAATTGGCAATACTCATACACTAATACAATATAGTATTTTCAAATGATTTTAATGTAGAATTAAAATGATTTTTAATGGATGATTAAATGTACTATTTGATGAATAATAATATTGTAAGAATTACTACAGGTATAAGTTGAGTTAATCTACATATAACTAACTTAACCAAAAGCTAAATTAAATTAAAAAAAATTTAAAAAAAATCTTACAATGAAAACGTGTATGATGAAGGCTCTCATGATGTATGAGGTATAGAGGTGTTGGAGGGAATGAAGGGATTGAGGAGTGGAGGTAAGTTCCGGTGCGAGGATGAATGCGAACTGAGAGGAAGGAGGAGGAAATGAGCGGATTATGTACAAAATGCTCATAATTCGCGTCCATGAAAAAAAGTAAACATTTTCTATTTAGGAGGCCTTAAAGTGGGTCAACCCCACACTTCCTTAAGGCCTTTTTATTATGGTAAGAAAGTGAAAGCGAAAGTCAACCCTTCTTCACGCAATAAACACACAGAGGCTCGACTGGGGTCTCATCGTGTTACATACTTTGTAACTCCTTTTATTATTTTACCTTCATTTTCAATATAACAATTTTTCATATATTTGAGCCCACTGGCAGAGGGGCGCTTCTTATTACAGCATTTCCCTATTAAAGTGAAAGTTATGTCACGTTAGCCGTCCCCTGTTCAACTCAAAGCTTAATGTTCTTCTTGGCATCCAGATGTTAATAAGCAAGTGTGCAGAAATGTGATGAGTTCCTTATACAAAGATCCACATATATAATATTATTAGTTCCTCATTCGACTCCCATCTTCCTCTACAGATAAAAAGGAAGGTGTGGGTTGGACAGCTTCCACACACCAATCTCATCCATCGCTGCGGGTCTGGGCATGAATGATGAATTAACATCACATGAAAGAAAATCACATTTCCGACTTCACCACATTTGAATGGACAATAACTCAATAGATTAAGAAACAAAACAATAACAACGAAAGGGATTTTTTTCATCCTCTTCCATAACAAAAAGTGATAACAAGACTTAAAAACTACATAACAAAGAATTTGCACACGTAAGGTAACGATTTCTTCAGTTTAATGATCATGCCTTAATGCTTAAATACTTTTTCAACGATTAATTAATGACGCTACTCCACTCATAAAAAATCTCTCATTTGTTTGCTCACAGGCAAACAAGCAAGATCCGCTTCCTCATTCCAATTAATTGATAATTTATAAATGAGTGATTGAAATGACTGAAAAAAGATAACTTTGTAATTTGCGATAATTAAAAAGCTAACAAAATAGTTATCTTCTTTTCTTGAGTATACTCTTATATAACTTACAAGCTAAAAAAGCTATAATAATAATGTTAAACCTATGATAAATTAAACTGGCATCACACTGTATTTGTTCCTTAAGTTTTGATTCACAACGACGAGCAACGGGGAAGAATCTTCAACTTTTGGTTCCTCTGGTTCTGGGGCATTCGATCGCCTGTCAATTGAAGGTTGTTTGTAGTTCATTTGCGAATAACTCGAAGAGCTCTGATAAGAATGACTGGGGATTTTAACACTTGTATAAACAGAACTTTGGGATTCACTTGGTTGGGAAGTGTGGCGCTGATGAATTTGTTGTTGTGGTGGCTGTTGTTGTTGCTGCTGTTGCTGAATCTGTTGCTGCTGTCTTAATGGATTATTCCCTTGAACTTGTTCATACGAAGGAATATTTTGAGAATATTGGGATTGCTGTTGAATATTCCCAAATTGTTGAGAAGGTTGGAATTGTCCTTGCTGTGTGAATGTTGGAATTTGCTGATTCTGTTGCTGATTTTGCTGTTGTGGTTGTTGTTGGTGATGTTGGATTTGCTGCTGTTGCTGCTGGTGTTGTTGAATTATGGGCTGAGAATTAATATAAGTTACCTGCTGCGGTTGAGAATTATAATTTAACTGTTGTGGCTGTTGTAAATTAAATTGGGTTTGTTGAATTTGCTGTTGTAAATTAAGCTGAGGCTGAGGGGAATTGAGCAATCGCTGTTGAGGTAAACTTTGTTGCTGTTGAGGTAAATTTATTTGCTGCTGTTGTGGTTGAGCTAATTGTTCTTGTAAATTCAACTGTCTTGGATGATATTGGCGCTGTATATTTAATGGTTGCTGGGGTTGTTGGACAGTGACAGTAAATCTCTGCTGCTGTTGCTGAGGGTTGGGTATGCTAATAGCTTGTTGTTGTAAATTAACTGTCGGTTGTCTTACTTGTATAAATGTTGGCTGTTGTTGGGTAAATTGCTGTTGCGGTTGCTGCAAGTTAAACTGTTGCATTTGCGGCTGGGCTTGTTGTAAAACTCCCTGTTGAACACCATTGAGTTGTAAATTATTGGCAATGGGGATTTGTTGCACTTGGATGGGAGTCATTTGGGGCATATTAAGTGCTTGTGTGCTGACAAAAAGCGCTTGTGAGTTTAATGGTTGAAGTTGAATTAATTGCGGCTGCATTTGTTGCTGTTGTTGTTGTTGTTGAAGCTTTTGATCAGAAAATAATTTAGCTTTTTTAAGAGCTTCGAGCAAACGCTTGGCTTTACTTTTAGAAGATTTCTTGCTGGCTGATTTTGGCACTTCGGTTGTTGTCGTTGTGGTGGTGGTGGGTTTTGGAGTTGTCACAATAATGTTCCGAGGAGCTGGCACTACAGTTTGGATAACATTAGAAGAATCCGCAATGAAAGAAGTGTCTAAATCATCAACGCGACCAATTCCTCTAAAATACTCTGGTTGCAACAAAGGAACTTCTTTTCTTCCAATAGGAGGATGAACGAAAATCTGCTGTTTGTTGTCTTCTCTTGACATGGGAAGCACTTCACTGGATTTCCTTTTATCATTTTTATTTTGGAAAACTCCTCCGGTCATTGTTCTAAATATCTTGGAGAATGTTGAAGGCCGAGCGAATTTCCCTTTCTCTTGACTTCCAGAAGTCTCTTGACTGATAAATACTTGAGCGCTGGTTTGGCCATTGGGCCTTCTTTGACCCTTGTTATTATTCTTGCTACTACTAAAATACTGAGGAGTTAAGGCTTCTTTGGCCTTGTTCAAAAAGTCAAACTTGGAGGCTTTTTGTTTGCGCGGCTTTTGAGCGTAGTTCTGCTGGAGTTGGACATTGAACTGTCCATTAGGATGAGACTGAGGATGAGGCTGGGGATGAGATTGACCATGTGAATGAATAAGAACAGGTTGGGGATTAAGATGATGAGGATTTTGTGCAGTGACAAATTTGTTCTTTCCTCTAAATTGGTCCTGGAGTCGATGTGCGGAATTTTGGGACGGGCTAATTTGCTGATTAGTTACTAATTGGAATTGGTTGTTCTTTTCGTTTAAAAATGCTTCTGGTTCGAGTGAGACGTCACTCACGAAAACTTCCGGTCGCTTGTGTCCACGTTGTGAATTGTGTTTATTTCCGCGATGTTTGTTCTTTTTCCGCTTTGGGGAATGGGGATGAGGCACGAGGCGTGGGTTTTGGACCTGAAGAGCCGGTTGACTCTTTGGCTTCTCCTCAACTGGTTTATCCTCCGCCAATTGTGAAATGAGCTGTTGGATCTGAGAATAACTGGCTTGTTGCGAGTTGAGATCTTGCTTGCCTGGCTGCACAATGCTATTGCTAATGCCGTTTGGACTAATGTAGTTAGCCTGTTGCTGGAACGTGTTCGGAGACGAAGCCTGAAGAGAAATTTGAGGATAAAGGGGATTTTGAAGTTGGACGTGTTGAACTGCCGGTGGGGGCTGGTAATAATTGGGAGAATTTCCACCATTGAATTGATAAATAGATTGTTGATTGAGATTCGGCGAGGGTTGTTGGTAAGATTGTTGTGTGTAAGCAGTCCCTGGGTATTGTGGAGGGAATTCGGAATAGCCAGTGCCTGGGTATTGGGGTTGAGTGTATAAATTATTAGATCTTATTTCATTCAATTGCTGTTGGATGTTATTAGGGTAATTGTTGTAGTTTTGTTGGTTTTGGGTAAATTGTTGCAGAGCCTGTTGGATTGGACCAAGATGAGATAAAGCTGCATTGTATTGTGGGGGTCCATTAGAATATTGGGATTGGAATTGGGGATTGTATTGTTGAGATTGGATTTGGATTTGTGCATTGGGATTGAATTGGTGTTGGTAATGTTGGGATTGCAGATGTGAGTTGTATTGTTGTTGTTGCTGTTGTTGATGTTGTTGTTGTTGAACATAGGGGGATTGCTGAGGAGCATTATATTGCGGTGTTTGATGTTGTGTGTGAGAAGTATATTGCGAACTTTGGGGATTGTAAGATGGTTGTTGGTGAGAATTAAATTGGGATTGAATTGAGCTAAATGGGGATTGATCTTGTTGAGAAATTGTAATGGAATTGATGGAATTTGGATAAGAGGGAGATTGTGGTGTTGGGGTCGGAGACGTCGGTTGATAATTGGCCGAAAGCGCCTGTGAATAACTTGGTGTTGGAGGCATTTCATATGCAGATTTGTAGCTCTGAGACAGCGAACTTTGGAACGGATTCGCCTGGGCTTCTTCGTCATTAATCGGAGCTTTTGTGGGAGTCAAACTCTGAGTGGCGAGTTTTGTAAGTGACTCTTGGAGAGATTGATGATCAGCGGAATAAGAAGATGAAGAGGACGAAGATGAAGATGACGAAGATGAAGATAACTGGTTTGGAACGACTGCAACTTGTACTTCTAATTCAGTCGTTTTCTCCTCTTCTCCATTATTAATTGCATTGTCACCGGCCAGTCGGTCGGCATTTTCCTTCGCGTTCCATGCCCTGTGAGATATAATCGGTCAATTTAGCAAGTGTTTAACCAAATGAAAGCGTTCTTACATTTCATCGGTGATGGAGGAATAAAATACATCTCCGTCAAATTTGATATGCGGTGGATAGCCGTAGAGAGCTGCCACATCCACAATGGGTTTGTGGGCTTTAAATCCAACGTAAGAGTTGAGGTTTTGAATTCCCCATATTCCTGGATGAAAGGTTGCAAGGAAGATTGGCACCTTAAAAAATGAAAAAAATTATTAGTAGTTAATTATTAGCTTAAATCTTGGAAAAATATCTATTAAATTAACATTTTTAATTAATTAATTTAATAAATTGAACGAATTATAAACTTACCAGCAAAATATTCGTAAATTTCCCCATTTTACTTCAATTAGAAGTGATAGGGAAAAGAGCACATTGAAATTGAACTAGAAATATAAGTAACTTTATTGTTGAATGAGGGGATGTGGATTGAGCTCGACAAGCGTTGGAGGTCGACTGGCAGCGACAATCGGAACGCATGAAGCTCCCAGTATGAGAATCCCCACATTGTTGAACTGGGTCACTCGAATTCGGACGAGTTCTTGACATTGATGTGGCGAGAAGAGAGTGAAAGCCTTTTCGCTTTTTCTCAATTTTCTACACTGCATTCATCTCACTTTTCCAGAATAACTCGAACTCTGCTCTTGACCTTGTGGAAAAATGGGGTAGAAATAAATGTGACTAAACTGGTCGTTCGTCGCATCATCTCGTCAATCCCATGCACCTTGATTGAGAGTTTTCAAAAGTGTGATTCTAAGGGTTGGGAAGTAGCATTAACCTTTCGATTAACACCCATTTGTTCCGATTCTGCCAATTTGACTTGCTATTTTTATGGGAAAAGAGTTAGAAAATGAGATCTTACTGAACGATGAATCTCGTTTGGCTAAAACCTACCTGTTGAAGCGAAAGCAGGTTCAAAGAAACGAAAGCAATCGCTTGGAGTCCATCGACTCGTCATGAACAATATGTAAATATTATAACGAGAGTTACACTTACAATTACCTCTTTTCGAATTCGCAAGAATCGGGTTTTAATCTTCCAAAGGACAAGAGACATACATAATATGAATCTGGCTTACATTTACTTATTATTCATAATAAATAAAGTTTATTGTTTATTAATTGACATGTCGTGACCGTTCAATTTATGTACGTATGTAAGTAAAATAATTCATTAAATATTCATTATACCATAAATGCGAATCGAATGAAACACATTGTATTTGTATTCATCTTTTAATAGTTATCATATCACTCGTATTACAGAAAATATCTTTCATTGATTGTGTAAATCTTATGATTTAAATACATTACAATATAAATTAAATTATCCTCTTTATCAGTTGCTTGAAAAGAACACGTTGGAATAATTATATACCGGTAATTAATAAGAGTGATATGACCATATATGAGAAATGATGTAAAGATGTTGAGAAGTCTCATCATGAAGTTGCCAAGAATCTAAATTCGCGAAAATCCCGGACTCCTTCGAATAATGGAGCTATGCGGCTAACGGGAAATCTCTTTCGATTCTTCTCATCTGCAACAAATCGAGAACAAGCTGTCGGATTGTTGAAGAGGGAATTAATCCGTAGGATTTACACGTCACCTGCCAACACTTCACCTGTTCAGGAACGAAAGAGGCCCATTGGTTTACCACCCAACTGGGGATCAAACAAACCAAGGCATAAACCGAAGAAACCGGCACAATCTTCCGAATTCTTCAGAATGGCTGAGCCACAGATTGAAGAAATCCTCGCACCTCTGCGAGCAGCTGTCAAAGAACAGGTAAATTAATTCATTTTCATTAAATCTCATTTTTTCATATTTGATGGTCAACGCATTTTGTAAGCTGTTCATCTTTAAATGGATTCAAGTTGGGCTTATGAATTATTAATGTTAAATTATAAATTCATTTTTAAAGGGCGATTTGGTTCGAAGCTTGAAAGAGAAAGGAGAATCGGAAATAGAAGTTAAGAAAGCCGTTGTCGAATTGAAGGCGAGAAAAAAAGTTCTTGAAGATCGAGAACTTGAGTTGACTCAAAAAGACGATGACTTTGATCGTGGTCGAATGGAGGATTTACTCAAACGTCGTTTCTTTTATGACCAATCTTTTGCTATTTATGGAGGTAAATTAATTTTTTAAATAGATTTTAAAATTCCTTTTCGGTAATATTTTTGATCTTTCTATAATTTGTTGTTAATTGTTTGATTTGTCTTTAGGTGTAACTGGACAATATGACTTTGGTCCAATGGGTTGTGCCTTAAAGGCAAATTTTTTGAATTTCTGGAGACAATTTTTTGTCCAGGAGGAATCAATGTTAGAAGTTGATTGCAGCATCTTGACACCTGAACCTGTTCTGAAAGCATCAGGTCACGTCGACCGATTTGCCGATCTCATGGTGAAGGATGCAAAGACGGGGGAATGCTTTAGGCTTGATCATCTCATAAAAGCTACCATTGAAAAGATTCTTAAAGAGAAAAATACTCCAATTGAAACACGAGGTTCGTCTTGTAATTTTTCCTTCCTTATTATATTTCGATTTAAATATTTATTAATATTCATAATCTTTATATTATTTTAGAACGTATTGCAACAGTTCTTTCGTCTCTTGATGGATTTAACAAAGAAGAAATGGCCGGTCTAATGGGCGAATTCAAAGTTGTGAGTCCAATCACTGGAAATTCTTTGAGCGAACCATTGGAATTCAATTTGATGTTTTCAACATCAATTGGCCCATCTGGGCTTATGAAAGGATTCCTTCGACCTGAGACGGCCCAAGGAATTTTTGTTAATTTCAAAAGACTTCTTGAATTTTCACAAGGGAAACTTCCATTTGCCGCTGCTCAGATCGGCTTAGCCTTTAGAAACGAAATTTCTCCAAGAAGTGGCCTTTTGAGAGTTAGAGAATTCACAATGGCTGAAATTGAACATTTTTGCGATCCGGCTCATTTGGATCATGCTAAATTTGCTGGGGTTGAAAAAACTATGATGACACTTTATTCAGCGTGCAATCAAATGGATGGAAAGCCTACAAATAAACTCACTATTGGAGAAGCTGTTCGCAGTGTAACATTTTACAAAAAATAAATCAATTACTAACTTTCTTTAAAAAATAAAATTATACATTTGATTAAAACTTAATTTTTTATTATAGGGCTTGGTTGCAAACGAGACGTTGGGATATTTTATTGCAAGAATTCAATTGTTCCTTACGAAAGCAGGAATCAATCCCGAAAAACTCCGCTTTCGTCAACATATGGGAAATGAAATGGCCCATTATGCTCGTGATTGCTGGGACGCTGAATGTCTCACATCATATGTAATTTATTTAGTTTTACATTACATTCTTATACGTGTAAAAGTATATTTCAGCATTTTTATGTAAATTCTGAATTTTAACAGGGCTGGGTTGAATGTGTTGGCTGCGCGGATCGCTCAGCTTATGATTTGAATCAGCACACGAAAGCTACTGGAGTTAAATTAACCGCTGAGCGAAAACTCCCTGCACCGATCAAAGTGTCCCAACTTCAAGCAACTCTCAATAAGGCGAATATTGGGAAAGTGTTCAAAAAAGATGCGAAGGCAGTGACAGAATTCTTTGCAAATGCAGCTCAAAGTGATTTAACTACCATTGAAGAAAAATTGAAAGCCGATGGGTAAAATAAAATAAACAATTTAAGTTAAAAATATAATGAATGCAAATAGGTTACCTTTTCTTTTGATCATCTTTAAAATATTTGATTTTTAAATAAACAGTGAAGTTGAAGTAAAGCTGGGAGAAGGATCTGTTAAAGTCAAATCAGATGACGTAAAAATTGAAAGGACCGAGAAAACGGTCCACGTTGAAGAATTTGTTCCAAATGTCATCGAACCAAGTTTTGGAATTGGCAGAATCCTTTACTCAATTTTTGAACACAATTTTAAAGTTAGAGCAGAAGATAACCAAAGAACGGTTAGTTAATCATCCATTTTAATTACTCGTTACTTTCTTACTTTAACTTATATTTTATATTTGTAAAATTACTAATAAAAAATGTTTTTAGTATTTCGCTTTACCTCCAATGATGGCTCCAGTGAAATGCTCAGTTCTCCCATTGAGCAATAAATCGGATTTAGCTCCTCTTGTGACTCAAACGGTTCAGGAATTGAGGAAATATGAAATTTCAGTAAAGGTTGATGATTCAAGCGGTTCAATTGGAAGAAGGTATGAACCCAACTTTAATGTTTTCTTTATTATTGCAAATAAACATTTACCTTATCTATACATACATATTTATATATTTTCTTACTTTTAGATACGCTCGTACCGATGAGATTGCAATTCCTTTCGGGATCACTGTCGATTTTGATTCAGTGAAAAATGAAACTGTGACGCTTCGGGAACGAGATTCAACTCTTCAAGTCAGATTACCAGTAAGTTATATAATAGTTATTATCAAAGCATATTTTGTGGACACTCACAAAGAAGCGAGAGTATAAAAATTAATAATATTTATTTTAGATTGACAAAGTTGGATTGACTTTGAGAGATCTCGCCAGTGGAGTCATTAAATGGGACGATGTAATGACTATGTTCCCAAAGTTTGAATCACAAGAAGCCAATTAAGTTTCGTTTTCTAAATTATTTTTCACTCTTGCTAATATTTATACAAACTTGTGTGCAAGAAAAACTCAATTCAATCGAATAAATTGGCTTTGGAAAGAGATTTTTATTCAACATTTAATTACAATTAGATATTAAATGCACCATAAATTATATTTTTCAAATTGCGCCGGCATAATTAACGTTACGTTCTTATTACCATTTTAGAGTGATAATAAGTATAAGATATAACAAACCTATAATTTAAAATAAGTGGAATGAGAATTTAAAAAATAACATACTTTTAATTATATTATTTATCTATAATGTACAATTTTAATAATTTAATGCGATATATTTCAAGTGATGAGCTACTGACTAATTCTAATCATTAATGTATAGAGGTACATCAAGAATTAATTTCCACCGATCAATTTAATTAGATTTCTTCATAAAGTCCGGATTATAAGGAGGAGGATCTGCAAAGTTTGCATTTTCAGAGCTCTGCGGAAATCCATTCTGTTGTGGGGGATAGGCGCCATTACTCATTGGAGGATTTGCAACGGGCGCTGAATAACCACCAGTGTATGGTGGTGGATTAAATCCAAATGAAGCAGTTGGACCCATTGGACCAGGAGCGAATTGTTGTGGGATTCCTTGTTGAGGAAACTGCTGTTGTTGCGGATAAGGTTGAGATTGATTAAAACCTTGTTGCGGATACGCTGGCTGTTGAGGGAATCCTTGCTGCTGAGGGAATCCTTGCTGTTGAGGATACGCTTGTTGATGTTGAATAAACTGCTGAGGAACAAACTGCGGTTGTTGTTGATTTACGTTTCCAATTCCAGGGTATGGTGGAGGAGCCTCGCTCATGAAAACAGTTCCCGCTTTGCCAAACAAAAACCCAATTCCAATTAGTATAATTATATTTATTAATGACTTAGTTTAAATAATCGATGAGTCAACATTTTTCCAAACTGTTAATTAAGCTTAGACCAAAATCTGTTAAATTTTTGAAGAAATTAATTGAAGCACCAGTAAAAAGATATATCTGGATCCGTATTATTGGAAAATTGTAAATATTAAGAGAATAAGTCTGGTCAGAATTTAACAGTTCGTTGTCAAATGTAATCATTTAGATAATTGTTATAAAGCTATTTAGATTTCTTTTTAGTATTTTTACGTGCTGGGTTGGGGAACCCATATGCAGGCGGATTCCATCCATAATAATTGTTAGGCATTGTGTAGTAAGCAGGCGGAGCTGGACCATAAGCGCCTCCATTTGGTCCTGTTACATCTGCATACGCTGGTGGAGGAGTATTCCAATCTGCAGGTCTTCCGCTCATAGCTTTTGCTATAAATTAAATTTGAAGGTTAAATAAACTCAGTAATGTTTTTTTCGTAGAGGGATTTCACAATAAGATTATGTTTTAACATACCAATTGCAATCGCCTTTATAATCCCGGAGCAGAAATCAATTGCTCCACCAGACTTGAAAACAATTTTGAATTTTGCTTCTCCTCTCCATCCGCCATTCGGTTGTGCTCGAACTTTCCCTATAATGAATGCGAATATTAAGATTCTCCCAATCTCACAAGATTAACTGATTAGCGAAAATATTTATGAATATCTGAATCTGAAGTTACCTTTAAGATAATTCGCACCAAACACCTATAAAGTTGACAAATTATTAAGTCATTAGTAAATTTATTAAGTCAGTCAAATTCTTATTAAAATTTGCGAATATAATAAAATATAAATAAATTTACCGGCTGTTCGACATCCACTTGACTCAAAGTGCAAAAGGGGAAAGAAAATGACTTGAAAGTTGTTGCAGCTGAATTTTTCCCATTGAGGAAAATGAGTCGATGAGTTGTGAGATACAAATTACCAGCCGTCTCTCCAGATTTCAATTCATCAGATCCAGAAAATGTCAATTGCGTATTAGGAGCATGAAGGAGAATTCTAGATAAATTATAAAAAAATAACATTCATCCAGACACTTTGAATCAAAATATTAACCACGAAGCGTAATTCAATTGGCATTTAGTCATTGAACATTGATGAATAAAATTATATTAAATTTTTATAAAATAATATCGTAAAATAACAATTAAAATAGAAATGATTTTTTTTAAATTTTGAACCAAAGAGTTGAAAGTTCAACTTACACTTCTCCTTGATGGATGAGAACACCTCCTTCAGCATGACCATTGTTCAGCGCCATAATTCTTAGAGAATTCAGACAAATGAAGAAGAGTCAAATAAGTTCAATTGTGAATTTATAATTGAACCTGTGATGATGACAAAGTCAGAGAGAGAAGGACGTTGTGGATGAATCACGCAATATCGCAATTGGACCTAAATTTGACGTCACGATTTCTCTATTGATCTCCCATAGAAAACATCTTTCTAAATGGAGGCACAAATGCGACGTGGACTTTTCAAATATTAAGAAAGCAAGCCAAAGCGCAAAGGCCAATAGAAGGGTTCTAAGAAACCAAGCAAATTTGTTAATAATAAAAAGCTTCCATGTTTCATACTCAATTTGCAGTTTTCTTATGATTCGAAGAGATTTTATGAATATAAATTAGCAAAATTTTAGTATATAATCAAAATGAGTTCACGTGGGATTGGACGGCAGCAGCCGTCAGTAATTTCTTCCAGTCGATCAAGACCTCCAAAGTAAGTTCAAAAACAAATAATTGTAACATATAATTTAATGTTTAATTTATATGTATGCTACAGGCTGCAGAGATTGTGAATTGTGCTTACGTGTATTTATATTAGAGTATTTAATACTTTACAATATGCCAGATTTTTAATAAATCAATGTATTATAGTGATGGAGGACGACGAGATTATATGCCACGACACAGATCAAGATCTCCTTTTTATTCACATGGGTCACAGGCCCAGGGTCAGGGCTCTCATCGACCCTTCACCGACCGCCGTGGGTTTGATGCTCCTGCTCCAAGAGAAAGAGATGAGAGGCCTGAACGAGATGAGAGGCCCGAACGAGATGAGAGGAAGATTAGGGAAAACTATCACAAACCTCGTGAAGAACCGAGACATCAACAGAGAAGGGACAGAAGATCGAGATCGCTCTCTGATTCTCCTAACTCTTATAGGTATGTTTAAAATAAAGTAAAAATATTAATAATATGTCGAATCCATTTTCTAAAATTTCATTGTTCGCATAGGAAAGGAGGAAAAGACGTGAAAGATATTGGAAGAACACTAGATGATACATCGTCTAGTTCTGTACCGCGGCTCACTTCAGAAGTTCGACCAACAATAATAAGGCGAATTCTTAATCCAGATGAAGTGAGAATTCCAAGACGTGCTGGTGAAGGAGCCAAACCAATTTTTGACAGGTGAGTTGTTGAATTTCATATCAAGGATTGGAGAAGCTATATGTATTCTTTTAATAATATTCTTTAATATTAAAACAATAATTTACTATACAGAGAGGAATTAAAAGAAGCAATTAGTTTCCGTATGAGAGAGAATCATGAAGAAAATCCACGAGGAGAAGAACAAAGAGTTGTAGCAATAATTCGAGAGCCACTTCCTCCAACTGCATCCTTTTCGGATCTCACATTACCATCAGCACGAAGTCCATCACCACAAGCAGCATCTTTAAATTCACGACTGGGTCATTATCGGAACAAGGTCACACCACCAAGAGATTCAAGAAGGCGATATGAAGAGTCCCATCAAAGTAGACCTATCGAAAGACACCCCACTTCTCGTTCAACATCTCAAGCTAATGTTTCTCAACAACGACGACATTCGCCTTCTCCTCCAACAAGAGAAAGTGGTGATAGAAGTGATAGGAGGGATAGAGATCTACGAACAACAATGTCCAGACAACTTGATAGACCCATAGAGAGATCATTAGAAAGACCTACGGATAGATCAATTGAAAGACCAACAGATCCATTCTTAGTAAGTTTCCATTTTTTATTCTTGCAAGGAAAGTAATTTTCATTGATTGTTCATTAGTGGAAAAATTTAATGTAAAAATTAATTAAATGTTAATTCATTTAATTAGAATCGAGTTTCAACCGGCGGATTTCGGGGTCGGGGTGGTTTCAACCGTGGGAGTCGACGGCCTTCTACATTTCGTGGCGGCTTCTCCTCTCGAGGCTCCTATCGAGGTAGGCGGACCTAACAGAACCTCGTATTCAATTCAACTCCTGGACACGAGGTGCTTAATTTCTTAATATTCACCTGTAGATGCATTTTCCGTTCGATTAATCCTTGTTTAATAATGGATTATTTTTAGGGCGTGATCGGTCCCCAGGATGTTGGAAACACGACATGTACGAAACTGGTGAAGCTCGAGACGAGCCGAAACTTGAATGAATTCACATTTTCCTATTAGCATTTTCTGAAATTTCTTGCTAACGCTTCTCAATTTGACTTCCCATTTTGTACCTTAATTATTCTTAAGGTATGTTACTGATATAATTACTATTTGTGTTTTCATTTGCTTAAAGTAAGTTTCATTAGTCAATTTAATTTTTTAATGAATTCATTTTATTAGTAAATTATATATATGAATTACGATATTCGTTTTCATACAACTAAATATATCCTTACATAAACGTAAAATAATTTACTTAAAATATGTGTGTAGTTTGTATGTAAATATTCTACATATTATAATATCTATCGAAGAATCCCGACTAGAAGTTTTGCTTTTCATAGTAGACTAAATTTTATAAGTTAACTTTCAATGACATTACATAGTTTAAATAAATATCTAAAAAGATTTATTATTGACGTGGTTGTGTTTTTAATATGTTTTATCCATATTCATTTAAATTCATTTCTATTAATATCGATATTGAAACGTTGTTACATTATATTATAACTAAAAGTAATTTAATTTAGTAAGTATAATTTTTTGTATTTGTAATAAATAATGTAATAAATATTAGATTATATTTAATCTGGTGAAAATAAGATTACTTTTTTTATCAAAAGTATATCCTGTAAAAAATTAAAAATAAACGCTATGTAGAAATAGCTTATAAATATTTACTTGTTAGTTCATAAATTAAATAGAATTAATTTTTAGTGTAATACGTGTAATAGGTAGTAAGGTTTGAATAAACATTGTTGATAATAAAATCTATATTTTATTTTAATTAGTATTAATTAAAAAATACTTGCAATTTATATACTATTCATATGAAGGCTATGAAAGTGATTCTTTAAAATACAAAATATCTTACATATTTTAAATGACTTTCTGACTTAAGTTTTCAAAGGACCACGGTTTGTTCATTTGACCATTGGGTAAATTACATCAATATACTATTCCTTAAAGATAAGAAGCATACATACACATATTACCTATATTATGTTGTTAGATACAATATAGGGAAAGGTTTGGGTTCAAACTTTGTTTTGGATACAGGAACTCGTTGCTCTCACCGACTTTCCTTCATTTATCAACTTTGGTATAAGGCTGGGCTAGGACTGGGACTGAAATTGACTAGAATAACTTGTTCATATTCCTTAATGTTTACATGTATTGATTTTTAGACCAACAATTAGTTATATTTATATTATTAACCAAGATTTTTGAGTTGAAGATGGAAGTTGAGGAAGATGGAATTCCAGGTAAGAATCTCTAACGGATAAGATAAGACAAAGAGTGGATAACACAAAAATGTTCAGTTACTTTTTAAAATCATACTAAAACTTATAGGAGAGGTGCACAAGAGCTTTGAAAAGATGGAAAATGTGTACGATAAACTTTATCTTCTCAATTACGAAGAAGAGTTCGTAAAGAAAACGCGGATTCAGCACATTCATAGGCTTTATTTCATTTCTCCTACCAATCCCGGAGAACAATTTTACAATTTCGTATCTCATGCAGCATGGCTCATTAAAAAATGTGGGAAGAACATTGATATGCCCGAAGAATCTGATGATCCCAATAGGCTCATCTCTTCAATTCAAGAACATATCAAAGCATTGGTAAAGTGTGATTAAAACCAATTACATAATACAAAAATTCTTTAATAGAGAAAAATATAAAATTGAATAACATTATACAAATTATTAAATAGGGTGGCGATGTCGATTTTGTTCCTTCAAAAGTTAAATCCGGTTGTGGTCCAGAAATAGTCAATATATTGGAGTTTCTAACAGACAAAGCAATTTCTGTGTCAAAAATTCAATACGAGCAGTAAAAATATCTTTTTGGATCCTTATAATTTATTACATTTTATTAAAGACAATCTATTACATCTTTATTTCTGAAATGACGTTAATGAATACTTATGCTTAATGGTAACATTTTTTACTTTTTTACACAGGCCTGTATTTAAGCAAGATGAAGAAGCAGATGAAGAAAACGGGGAGGAAGAACAGGAAGTGAATCTGGATCGAATTGAAGAGGATATGGATAATTTTTATAGCAGTGAAGAAGATGAAAATGACGGTTGGATTCAAGCTCCACCGGAAATCTCAGCTCCTAAAGTACATTTTGTCAAGCCAAATTAACTCTTTAATTTCCCATTTAGTACGGACGTTTACCTTTAAAGTTTTGATTGTAAAATCATATGAAATATAAAAAGATTAGAGGTTGATTTCAGATTGAGCAGAAGATGCTTCCTCCTGATACAGACGCGGAACAGTGGAGGTTGGAAGTGGAACGCGTTCTGCCCCAATTGAAGATCACAGTCAAACAAGGTGGGATTTGTATCTTTCGATTCCTTCGCATTAACCAGCCTTTTTTCCTTTATTTACACCTAGTTTCATTTTAATATCGTAATATTATGTATTTATTATGAGAATTTCCTCCATCTCCCACACTCTCATTCCCTTACGCAATGAATCCCCGTTCCCGTTTGGCTCATAAACTAAATGCACACTTCACACACACAATAAATCTCATCACATCTCAATCGACTTCTCCATGCATAGAGAGAACATTGAAGTATTAATTATAATTACATCATGTACATAGTTCGCAGAGTAAATTGAGCAGCTCCTTAAATATAAAAATCATTTCATCTTTTGCATATCTGAAAACATCCCACGCGTGCCTTTGTTCTCATTCTCCATTATTCAAATCTCTAATTAGATCACCACTACTTTACTACTTTATTAGTTAACTGTAATTGCAATGGTTTTAATTACCAAGATGGTCAATTTATTCAGATGGTCAAGACTGGCGTTGGCGGCAGGAACAAATGAAGACATTTGTAAATGGAATCACCCACGTGTTAGAGGAAATGAATGGTCCATTGGAGAGGATGAGTTCAGAAGCGACGGCATTAACAGAAAGAGTTTCAACCAGAGAGAAATTTCTTAATGAGAAATTCGAAGCTCAACTTACAGAATTAAGAGGAATTCAAGTAAACAACATAATGTGTATAACTAGCCTGATGTTAATGTTATGAATTAATATTTTGAAAATATTTTAATAATCATAAATATGAAATTGATTGGAATATTGGTCAACTTATAGAAAGAACTTCAAGATGCGAAAGAGAAGCAGAAAGAATTAAGCAACGTCGTAGGAGCTCGGAATAAAGAACTCGCACAATTGAACGAACAAGTTGAAGCAACAAGGCGACAATTGGAAGACCGCGGATCTCTTATGGCCGATGGAGGTTTAATCATAAAGTCATTTATTTTGATTGTTCATTAACTTAAATTGACAATTTCAGCTCCTGTCGTGGCTGCTAAGAAAGCCATCAATAACTTGAAACGAGAACTTGGTGAAATGGAAATTGAAATTGGTGTTATGGAACATTCCATCTTGAGATCTCTCCTCCAAGAGCAATCAATATTAAGAGACAAATCACAAAATTTATAACTTTTAATTATTTTATTTCCATTTAATTTTCCATCTTTATGTGCTTGAAAATAAACATAATGAATTTAATATCCCCTCAATTTGCACAATAGTGAATATTTTACTATAGGTAGCTTTGATGTATCTCAAATTACTTTATTTAAAAAAACAATAAAAGGTTATTTGCAATTCATTGTGAAGATTTAAATTGCAGAATAATCGCTATTTGTCTTTATACAAAGTAAAGGATAATAAATGGAATAAGAGTAAAGATATTTTTTAGCAAGTGTTGAGTGAATGATAAATAAAGTTACGAGAACTTGCATTTGGAGAAATCCATTTCAGGATGGGATTCCATGAACTTCTTGAGCATATCTTCCTTCTTTTGTTCATCCGACGTTGGTTTCCCCATCTCCTTCTGTCTCTGATCATACATCATTTTTTCAACCATCGAACGGGTTTCTCCGTCCAAGTCTGAGAGCTTCGAAGGTTCTGGATTCACTTTTCTCGTGTTGACCTCAGGGTCAGTCGTCACAATTCGGCTCCACCATTCCATCTTATTCACCTTCTCAAGTGAGAGAACGATGGTTTTCTTATTCTCAAGAGTCCAGGTGCATTCCTCCAGTTTCACTTCATTGTACAAATCCCCGTCAATGATCGGCTCGGCGTTTTTGAGCCCAACTTTCAAATGTTTCTTCTTGATCTCCACAATCACATCAGAGGACTTCAAGTTGAGTCCAGTTGGAATGCGGAGCTAAAAGTAAATGAAAACATATCCATAATACATTTCTTTCAATTGCACAATCTTGTATCAAATTATAATTGGACTCCATCGTGCATCATAAATCATTATCATTTCCCTTTCATCCTCACAAACTCTCCATTAAGGAATTCCCATAATCTCTTTAAATAAGAACATAATTTGACGAAATTTATATACCTCGTGTACAAGTTTTAACTTTACATCTCTATAATTTAGATATTCTCGTCATTGTCGTCATTCTTCAGAAACATATATCTTTAGATGATAAACTAAGAATAGCCATAAGCATTTAAGAATCTTTATATGAAACCAAATCGCGCAAACATTTTACGTAATCAAAAATTCTCCTAACTCACAACAATAGAAAACCAGTGAAATGAACAATGTAAAAAACCATCAAAAAATTGAAGTCATAAATGGCAAAACGAGGGTTTATAATCCAACAACTAAACAAGGTTTGTATTGAATTATAGTGTAGAGAAATGTGCCACTATGTTCAACATCCTAATTGTTAGCAAATAACAATAATTAAAAACCTCGGAAATCTCTTCACGGAGATTCAATGAAATCATCTTCGCAATTCGAAAGAGTTCTTAGAAAAATCCAAAGTGGTTTCATTGTTCGCTCAAGTCCATAGTGCAATAGCTCATTCACAATCAGTCAGGTGACCAATGGCCAATTCTTGGATGAGCATAATGGATTTTATGATATTATGAGCAAGCAGAGGAAGAGCGTAAAATGGGATTTCCTACGGATTATAAATGATATCCTTCAGCTGACCATGTTGAGCACTCAACTCATTATATTACTCAAAAGGAACTTAATGTTTATTGGTATGTTTATTAATACACATGAAAGTAATTTAAGCAAACGTGATATTTGTAAATACATTATTAATCCACCATTTGTAAACTCATTGTCAATTAGAAATTTTCAAAAATATCCTTACTTTATTGTTAGAGAGAAATCTCCATCTCTCTCATATTTTATCGAATCCTCTTCAGATTCAATGCAAGATCTCAATTTGCAATAATAGGCACATTGGCATCATATTATATATTCCATTGGCGCGTATTCTTTGCCAACATATCTAATGAATCATTTAAAAAATCCCATGTATCCTTCGAATCAATTTTAAAACTTCCTCGAGTTTCATTCACAATTGGTATAAAAGACCCCTATGTCGTTCATCCACTATATAATTAGAGTGTCCTTATGAGTTATTAGTTGATTAGCTTCGTAGATGAGTTATTATTTGGGCCATGTTCAATTGAATTGGACTTGATTGTAAATGAAAATGAAAGTGTTGGAAATTCGGCTCATAATTGATGACACCCCTCATTCCCCATTGTTAGTTAATAAGTAATAAGCTTCAGATCTCCGCAATGTACGACTTCACAATGTTTCTAATCACTTGATGTCCTCATGAAATAAAACCATTGATTCTCGCAGGCAATTCAAATCCCCATTATTACAACTTGAGTATTTATTCCACCTCGAAGCTTACAACCATTCACAAATCCACAGTACCTTCAAAGGTAGGTTTCAACGAAGAGAAATAAATAAATACTAATAGGATATGTGTAATTCCTTATCTATGAGAGAAGCTCTTTGACTCTTGTAGGAAAACAAGAAGCTCATTTAACCCATCGACTCTCATTATGGCAAAAACAATTGTTAATTCCAGTTAACATCCTCCTTCTCAACAATTTAAATCTTCATTCAAATGAAATGTGTCAAGTGAAAGAGGTAAAACATTTTTTAATTCATCCAACAATATAAAAAAATAATCTTCCGCTTAGCAATTGAATCCAACGCCGTCATTAAGCCTCGATCCATTTGGCAAGAGATTAAATTTACAAATCTCAATTCTAATTTATTCATTTAACATCCGTGGCAGACTTAAAAAAATGAGTAATTGAGAGACGTTTTTCCCCCCTCGCCCACCAGAAACAAAGTTGAGAAAGATCCATTTCCAAAGTGAGACTTGGGACATCGAGACGAGGGTGAAGAGCAAGAGAATGACAAAACTTAACATGTTTCCTATGCACCGCTCAACAACCTCCACCAACACCACAACTAATGAGCTGCGGGCTGAGTTGACGATGTTCAAAAGCCCACAATGAGAATGGCGCATAAAATGTGCATTGAAGTCAAACGAAGGTAATTAACTCATATTGGGTCACCATCACATTCTCTGTCTCCCAACAGGCTTCCTCTCTTCAAAATTCAAGGTGTCGAAAGGGCCAAAGTCAATCTCAATGAACTCACTACGAACTCTTTTTCATCATCTTCCTCTACACACCATTACACATGGGGATATAATGCTCTATATGAATATTATGATCATCATCCCTTGCCCAATAACTCCCTACAAGGTTCAAAGATCTCACATCTAAACAATTGTGAACACTCTCGTTCTTCAACTATTCGATCTTCAACGTCTGTTCAAAAGCTGTTCGACGACTCGATAACAACAGAAGCCACCTTCAACGCATTTCGCCAATTAATCTTCGCATGACATGAGAACCGTCCCGTAAAAAATGACGTCTCAAACTTTATTTTTTAACCTTTCATGTTTATGGATTTCAACAAAGTGGTTGACAACAAGTTGGGACATGTCACGTATGAATTTAATATGATACATAGATATTACACATGTTCTCTCTCAACTCAACAACTCAACCATTTTCTATTATTAATGTGATAAGATATTGAGGAAATAAATGGAACTTAAAAATTCTCTCCTTTTGCCAATGAATTTTGCCAATAAATTTTGCCAATAAATTTTGTCAAGAATGATGACACAGAAAGAGACACATTATTAAAAGAAAAGTAAATTGCATATCTTAATATGTAAATGAACTGAAATCATATCTCAATTGGACGGTATGAAGATCCGGTGGCGATGATTCCATTATCCACATCAGCTCATTTACACACAATTTACAAAATCTAACAAATAATGAGAGAGGTAATCGGAGGTGTAATAGGCTAATAGGCATAAGGTAATCACGACTTTCCTCCAACTTCTTATAATTTCCATTTCTTCTGCCAACCGATCGACTTTACAACTTCCACTCATGCATTGGAATGTTAGACACATGGGAAGGCGTACATGCCAATCTACATAATGATATTTATTTACTCATCCATCTCCACTCACCTGTCAAAGTTAAGTAATGCAATTGCAGGCATTCGATTAGAATTTTTCCTATTTCTTCAAAACGTGTCGAGTGACAACAGGTCTAATATCTGCATAACTAATTGAAAACTGAGCGATAATGACTCTTGATCACATCTCACATATTTACACTTTAAATTTAATAGATTCCACAATTCCCGTTACACTTCCCTCGCTCCAGTGCAAGTTAAGCAAATACCTAAACAAATGATGAAGTAAATACACATCTTCTTGGTTCACGTCTTCCAGAAGCTTCCCAAGTCAAACTCAAATATTCATAAATCAACAAACGCATAAGAGATAAGTTATAGGTTATTGAAAAGGTAAAAGTTTATAAGGGACGGTATTGATAACAAAAGGAGCCTTCCGGCGCAACCTTGACCCTCACAGGGCTCACATAAGGACTTAAAGGAAACGCACACACCAGACCTTTATTCATTTCCTCGTGAACTACATTCCAACCTACAAGGTGAATTCCACATCACCACACATTTCCCATATTATTAAAATATGATTATTATTCCTTCAAAGTGGCGTTTATTAACAACCTTTTTGTTTATTCAAATATCCTTATTTGTGTTTGTGTGTGAGTTTGGCTGTTATGAAAATCACGAAATTCTTAGAAATTGAAGTGATCAAACATTCACAGTTAGAGGTTCGACAATCAAATTGTTCATCTCTTAGAGATGTGGTGGGCAAGGGAGTCAAAATAGTTGGCCACCCTCTTGAGCCTTGACTGCGACTTCCCCCTCATCTTCACCGCTCCATCGGCTGAAGTCCCTCTTTTAAATCATTCTCATCTCTGTGGAGGAACCGGCTTGAACAGATTTCTCTCTCACAGAGAGCCCATCCTTATAATCACATCCCTCATCGACTCTCGATATATTCCTTCCACTTTCTAAAAGTGATCTCCTGCCCATATACGAATTCCCAAGTAGGAAACCATTGGGGCAAATCAAACCGATTTGTCCCATAAATCCGTTAAATTCACTGCTCCTCTCCGAGCTCAGAATCTTCTCTTTGAAGTGATTCCTTTTATATTCAATCAAAGACTGTGGGGAAATTTGTGAATAGAAGAACCGGTAAGGAAAAGAAGAATTCAATAGCCATTTCATTTTAACGGGACACCGTGTGAATTGAGTCAGGAGAGTCAAAACGCCAAAACGTGTCACTCGATTGTCACAATGGGAGATTCTACCTTCAGGGATCAATTGGTAAAAAAATTTCATTTTAAAAAAAAAACTTATTATAAATGCCAAAAGTTCTTGCAGTCGAATTTTGTTCAATTTTTATTAAAAAATGGTAATTAGTAATTGCAATACGTCAAAAATTGAAACATTTAAAAATTCGCCAAAAATCAATGTTTCTAATATTATGTCAGTAATCCTATCAGTATATCTATGCAAAAGTATGTAAATGTAAAATATTTAATTTGAATATTAGCCAAACAATTCAAAGACAAAGATAATCCATTTATGAAGGTAACTCAATACCCAACTAGTGGACATTTTTAGCTCAACTCAATTTAGAAGTAAAAGGGAAAAAAATTAAATGCATTCTTTCACAATTCACCCTCCGGCTCATAGTAAAAAAGGCGATGGCGAGAAGATTACAATTTAAGAGATAACACAACATTACTCATTCGCTCCTGTTAAAGGAAAATGAGGAAAAAAGTGAAAAAAATACAATTAGGAAAATCGACTGCTCTTGTTTAAATCTTTTAATATAAATTCGGCTTAGCTCTCAAACAACTTTCGCATATCATAAACAAAAGATTCATAAAAATCTTTAATTTTCATTTTATAATATTACAATATAACTATGAATTGCTTATTAAAATGAAAGTGCACGAGAGTGTATTAAAAGATTAATACCATATACAGTGAGCTTAAGGGCGTATAGAAAAGATCTTCATTATAACTCATACGGAGACGCAGACAAATGAGTACAAAGAGTGCAAAGAGCATTATGAGTTTTATATGAGAATTCGGCTTATTAAGTAATTTCTTGGAGCAAGTAATAATAAAATAGCTTTCATACCTTTTTCAACTCATTCAATCCTCATATAATAAAAAATAAAATGGTTAAACTTCTTCATAATCATTTTTCGTTAGAATGGAATTAAGAAAAAAAGGCTTATTAAATTGAATTCTTGAGGTCTTTAGCACCTTAATAAGCCACCCATTAAAGACTTTTCTTTAAATGCATTACATTCCTATTTGGTGCCTAGGTGGTTTATTGTGGCTCTTATTTAAAGGTTAAAACTCAAATTGAAAAGAGAGGCGGAACATATAAAGCTAGAAACCTCGAGTAATTCAAATAGGTAAATAGTAAGAATAGAAAATGGAGAATGAAGGATTAGCAGGAATTTGAGAAAGAGTTAAAGTGAGTTTGTCAAAGGATTTGAGAAATAGACGAAGTGATAAATGGTTGTTGAGCCAGAGACTCATATTATTAAAAAGATGTGATGTCGCATATGTAATATTTGGTGAGTTTTATTTGTGAGTCTCCTTCATTATCACACGTGATGTAAGGACAAGATTTGTTCTTCTCTTGCCCAACATTCCCTGTCTCACACGAGCCCACTCCGACCCGACCATCTACGTGGACGCTCCAAGAGGACAATGGACCACTGCGGTGGCTCATGTGGGAGACGAAGCTCAAAATAGAGAAATACAAATTGCATCAAATCACCACTTCGGCTCTTGTGGTCAAGAAAAATGTCTTTTGCAATGAGCCAATTGTGTCTACAGGCTCATTTATGCTAAACTACCCATGAACCTTTTTTTCTCCACAATTTAATAACGATTGTTTCCCTCAATTCTTCATCCATTGTCATAATGGGAGTTGGCAGTAAGTCGCCCCAACTTCAACAACTCACTCGATATGATTAGGGAAATTAATTCATAATTAATTTAATTATGTTATGTAGGCCTAGTTTTGAATGGTCAAGGTGCATTTTAATTTCCAGCCTACTTTTAGTAAACATGTCGAAACGCAAACAATCGAAAAGGTTTAAAAATACAAAACGAAACTTTAAAATCAAACCATCTATCATTATCAAATAAATTATTTTCATCCAATTAAAAATGGACCAGGTAAAAAATTCTTACAGTTAAAATATAAACTTGAATTCAATTAATCTCCTCTTGATCAAAATCATTAAAGCAGTAATATTATAAAGAAATCAAATAAAATTCCCATTCTTAACTTTATTTAAAAAAGAGAAAATGTATCATGTCGAGTTATTCTATTTAAACTTTCTTGTCCACGTACAATAGCAACAAAGATGGTAAAGAATGGATCCAATTTGGAATATATAAAGCATTCAATTCCATTCATGCCCTTCCACACGTTCCACCTCCACATGTCCCCTTCTTTCAATCCTCAAATGAAATTAAAAACCCGTAAGGTTCTTTTAATCCATCACCTTCCTGAACGTGGAAAGGAACCTCCTGTGAGTTCCCCTTTAAATCCCTCCACACAATCGGAAATGAAATTGTGTCCGCATACAAATAGGATATAAAGGCCCGAAGGGAGGTGATGAATAGAAAACATAAGAAAATCAGTGTTTAAAAAGATTTCACTTTTCGCACGATCATCCTTCTCTTCCTTTGCATTCTTCCTCTCATTATCATCCCCTTTCAATTTTGAACGGGACGAAATTCCTCTTTTATTATATCGTTGAATTAATCCGTAATATAAATATCAAATGGACCAATTCATCCTCATCCATTTCTCCTATCTCTTAAATTGTGAATGTGAATAAATGAATTGGAAATGTAATGTCTATTTGACAATGTCTTGACACTCTTGATAGCTCTTCCTATTTACCCATCTCAACTCATACAATACAATCTCACGATACAGTCAACCAAATGTGAATAAATGAATCAAAGAATAACGAGGTCCCAAAGAGAAATTCTAATAAATTCTCAACAAATTAAAGGTAAATTGATACAGAAAGGCATGGAATATTCAAAATATATCTAATATAATATTATCCCTTGTCATCTCATCAATCAAGACCAAAGGTTTTATAATAGAAAAGATAAGAATATTTTTTATCAAAGACCTCCGTTAGCATCCCATTTTTATAAAAATAAATTACATGAGATAAGGAAGAGAGATGTAATTTGATATTCTGCATACATAAAATTGAGTTTAAAAAAGGAGAGTCAAAATTTCACAATTTACTATTTAATTGCCCTCATTTTTAGTAGGTGAGGGGCGGTTTAATAAAGAAAACTTAAAACCTTTGGATTAAATTTCCTTCTTCATCATCACTCAAATCTCTGCTATTATCTAAATAGCAGAATAGGAATTAAAACCCTGTGTGTTTTTATCGACTTCCGTGTTTACGAGTGAATGAGTGAATGTTAAATCTCAGGAGTCGCAAGACTCAAACTTTCGCCTTCTTCGAATAAACTCTGCATATTTATGTGCGGATGTGCTCCGTGTAACAATTACGTGAGAGGTGAGGGTGAAACGGGAAAATGAGCAAATGCACAAAATATACAAAATTTACAGGAATTTAATGAAACATTAGAGAATGAGCCTTTTCCCAATCTCAAATACCTTTAACGTGATTGAACAAACCTTTTTTATACCCTGAATCCTACTATATAGCTACATAATTATATTTTCATATATTTTATAGCTTTTACTATTCAGACATGGATATACTAATATACAAGAAAGTAAAGATCTTTAAAACATGAATCAGTAGGACATGAGTTAAAGAGCTTAACCTGACTAAACACCTTTAATAAAGCTTTCGAGAATGTCAAGGGAGGCAATATGGTATAATATATTAGAAAAGTTATTAAACATAGTAGAGGATCATTTCCAAAGGTACTTTCCACTACACAAGGAGCAGACAACTATGAAATTGAGTGTTGGGGGTAGCGGCAGAGAGGGAAGGAACCTCACTCGTGTTATTCCCTCCATTCTCTCACGACCTCCTCTACTTCCTCCGCTCACAATCCCATAAGCAAAGGTGTTAACTATAATCCATGTGAATTGTCTCAGGAGGATCGGGAGTGGAGACGAGACAAGTACAGAAAAACGGAGGGAGACGAGCGAAGAAGGGAGAGGGACAGTTGGAGTCTCCCAAGAGTCGAACTTTGGTGTCGAGACCCGACCTGTCATTACAACGTGAGGCTTTGGGGCGACGAGAGGAAGATGACAGAACACAGGACTTCTGCTTGTCACCCAGCCTTCCAAACTGCAACTTTACACAACCCGAGATCAAACAAGCACCACCACCAACAGCAGCATTTTCAACAACAACAACCGACGATGTCGTCTTTTCTCGTTTCTACTGAATTCAGCCCTGGAATTCCCAACGATCAGGTTCAGACCGTTCAGATCCCAAGAGGTCATTCAGGCTCAAATTCCAAGAGTGGTAATAATGGGAGCAACACATTGAAGAATAATTCCTCCACTGCCTCGTCCTCACAAGGGTCGCAGAGGACGAGGAGCTCCAATGTCGAATACCCGACAATGTTCAGTACGAGAGCAGGGAGAATCAGTCATTTCAACGAAATGGAAAAATTCAATCCACCGCCTAATTATCACCAGCAACCTCAACACGTTCAAGTCTGAATTTGATTTCATTTTTTGATAATATCCATATAATTCTATCCATTTTTGTATATATGTTAAATTATACATGAATCGTAATTCGATTGTTAAAAAATTAATGGTTAAAATATTTTCATAAAGGCCACAGCTGTGAATCCTTATTGCCCAAGTTGCAATGGAGTTGTGCCGCTCAACCACTTTGACCCAATACCCGAAATGGGTGGTTTAAAAGGAGACAACTTTTGGAATTTTAATAATCATCTAACCAGAGATCATTCCTTCAATTCAATCGGTAAGAAGCTATGTTAATTTTCTAAAATATAACATCTACAAATATAGGATAAATCAGGTATGAGAGAAATCCTGATAAATGAAATTAATTTTTCAAGTTATTGGTGCTAACTATTGATAAAGATAAAAATTGATTAAAGTTTTAACGATTTGTAAATATAATATTTTTTAAATATATTTGTAAATATAATAAATTACTAAATATGAAAATTAAATGATGATTTTCTTAAAGGTGGTTTCACACTCAATGGACAAATCGGCCCACCGAAAAAGAAGCACAAGGTAATGAACTTTTGTTCAAGTCACAAAATTGCTCTCGTCGTTTCTACATTCTCCCTCTTGGCCACAATTGGACTCATCATCACCCTCTTCTTTATGAAAAGTAAGCCGCCATTATTGACACCTTTGACCTAATTCATTACTACTGTATTAAACATCTTAAGCTAACGATTACCTAATACTAATTGTATAGTAAAATAAAGACATGGGCAATGAACGTTTAGATAACGCAAATAAATATTATCGTTTATATTAATTACAGAGCGAGGGATGATGGAACATTGAGAACTTCGGCACAAAACTCGTTACTCTGTGAAAGCGTGTAAGTGCAGATGCTAAATGCATTTATTATATCATCCATGGCAAACACAAGTTAACTTCTTTACGACAAGAAAAAGCTGACGAAAATGAAGACTATAAAACTTGAAATTAAACCTTTTAATCGTTTACGTTTTACTGTTTTAATTATCTACTTATAAATTGGGGTTAATTGCAATAGATAATTGTAATTAAAAATGTTTGTAAAATTTAATTTTCTAACTACAATTTGTCATTGAGCGTGACATTTTTTTACCAAAATGATACCTACACTTTTTAGGATTAAATGCCAAAAACATAATAATAAAGAACCTCAAAACGCAAATATCTACTCATTTTCACCATATTGACATCGACGAATAGAGAAACTAGGTATATTGTAAGTTTCAATTCGATTGATCAATAAAGACTGGAAACTTACATCAATTTCTTGGAGAGTTTGGGTCCATTGATATTTCTCTAAATCAGCTCCATTTCCGTCATTCGGCATAAGTTTCCCTTTGTCTACAAAGAATAAAAATTAATTAAAAATTACATTGCATTTACATTGCTTTTAAAATTGGGTATTTTGATATTGTGATTAACCGGCTTCTTCTTCATCTACATCAGGCACTTCGAGAGTCTTCTCGGCCCCAGAAACATTCTCAATCTCGGCACTCATCTAAAACAAAAGAACAAGTTGAACTTGGAGTACACTATATCGACGTCAATGCTTACGTTTTAAATGAAGATTATGGACAATTAAAATCTTGATCAAAATGAAGAACAGAACAGAAGATGTAGAAGTTTCGCGAACAGAAACAGAAGAAAGGAAGAAACCAAGAAACGTAAAATTCTGCCGATTTGGGCTTGATATAGTGTATGGTTGTCCCTTCCAATGTGCCTATTTGCCCCTTCAGAACTCAATCGAAAAGAATGGTAGAGAAAGAGCTACAGAGCCTAGAGCTGTCATTGTAAATATTTTATAAAACTACTAACTTTAAGTAGTAACAATTAACATGCTAAATAGGTTGCATTTTATTGCAGGGATTTTAACATTTTGTAAAGAAATAAGAACAAGATAGGATAGTTCCCAATTTGACACTTTTAATCAAATTGTTTCTTTTTTACAAACTATTTCAACGTAATAATTACAATTCCAAGCTGATAATTAATCATATTTTAGCATTTATGACAATTAATTGTTAGGCATATCTTCTAACAATGAAGCGTAAGTACAGAGCAAATAAGAACATTTAATATTTTGCCCTATTCCCTCGAATTTGAAAATCGCTTGAAGTTGTTTCGTTCAAGTTTATATCTGACAAAAGCCCACTTGTGGTTGTTGTCGGCAAGTGGAGTTCGGGTCTTCTTATCCAGATATTTCGGGTTTTAACAAGTTCTTCATTTTTATTTACATCCTTTTCTTTCAATTCGTCTATTTTCTAAAAATATTTATTTATATTCGCCTATTATTGACAATCAATTCCTATCTCATATCCTAATTTGTGTAGTAATTTATTGGAGATTTATTTTTTGTTAGATGTAATTAGAAAATATGAAACTTTAACGTTGTTTACATCAACTCTGTCAACGAGTACTTTGGGCCACATGGTGTCAATGGATCCTCCACTTGTGTTGACCCTCAAAGCCGAGTTTTCACTTTCGGAGATTGAAAGCATTGCAAGGGAAGGTGTAGAGCTTTCCGGTGCGATCCGGTCAGTGGAAATTCTTTCCGCTCTTGATGAGCTTTCTCTCGCATATTCATAGATTTGTTCCGCTACGCTCAGTCTCCCTTTCCTTTTCGAACCGTTCTCTTCAAAACTTTGTTGTCGTGGATCGACAGCTTCTGTAGAAGTTTCACTCGTCAAAAGATCTTTTAAATTAACCAACCGTGCTTGGTTCAAAGCGTCATGCGAATTTGCAAGTGCTGTTTCACTTTTAACTTTTTCAAAATTGGTCACTGATTTCAGTTTTTTAACCTTTTCTAAATTGCCTGACAGTTTTGGTTTTTGTATTTTTTGTTGTAAATCTCCTTTGGGTATTTGGTTTTCAACTTGTTGTGAATTCTGTAAAGATGCTTGACTTTTAATCTTTATTGAACTCATCGATGGTTTTTGGTTTTGATTTTCTTGTGCGTTCTCGAATGATGTTTTGCTTTTAACTTTATTCAAATTCACAATCGGTGGTTGATATTTTTCTTGTGAATTCAGATTCTTCAAAGATTGGCTTTTATCCTTTCTTGAACTTTCTGACGCTATTGGTGTCTGGCTTTTAATTTTTTGAATATCTTGTTCGTTTTCGTTTTCAGGATTATAGTCAAACATTTCATAAAGCTGGTGAGGAATTCCATTCTTATCAATTGACACTTTATTTGAGATCGGTTTGATTTCTGATTGACTTAGTTTGCTGATTGGCTTTTTGAGATGTTCGGAAGATCGTTTTTGAATAATTGACATAATGGCTCCACAAGTACAGTCGACACAGTTACATCCTGGTGGATGTGTTGTGGCGTCTTTAGCAATTATCGATCCGGCTGTGTTAATCATGGGGATCATTTCCCTTCTCCATTTTATTTCGTTAATTAAATTCTCAGAACTATCGGATGACTTACTTTCTCTCTTTCTTATCTTCTTCAAACGAGCACGTTCATTCAACCACCGAATGAAAAATGGAATGAAACAGCAAAGGGCGAACAAAGCAAGTAAAAGAAGTCCAGCGAGCAGCTATACAAATATAATTATTATATAGATTCGGTACTTAATGTTAGTACATATTTGAATTTAGTATTAATAATACTAAATTAATTACAATTGTTTGATAATTAATAAGACAATAAGACTTACATAATACGACCAATCTCTATTTTTGATCCTCATTTCTTTCTCGCCAGCAATGGTATTAACAGAACAAAGATGGTAAATGTCTTTGAGCATATTGAACCGAGAAGCCCTTGTCTCGAACTTCCTTGTCATCCAACCTGGATGGCATTTACAAATTCCGCTCTCAATAACTCCAATTACGCAACTTGTTCTCTAAATATTTTGAATTATTTACAAATGCTCATCCATAAAAATAAATTCCTTAAAATATTCGTTAAATTATAATTGAAGTGAAACTATACTCTATTCCATTTGAGAAGATTATTGAGAATTGAATCATGTTACTTGACCGGGCAATCGAATGTCATGT